>WNWU01000075.1:4717084-4736200 GCA_012654045.1 Ptyas mucosa
CCCCCCCCCCCCAGGCCCTCACTCACGTACTCCCGGACGTCCTTGTTCCTCACGGCCTTGTACGAAGCGTAGGCCGGGTAGAGCGTCCCCAGCAGGAGCCTGTAACGGAAGGGCGGCGTCAGGCAGGCCGGCCAGCCTCGATAGGCGCCGGCCAGCAGAGCCAGGCAAGCCCGCCGCCCGGAGCGCAGCGTCGCGTCCTTCAGGCAGCCCAGCACCATGGCCGGCAGAGACGGAGGGAGGGCCGGCTTTCCCGGGAGCCGCTGCTCCTGCCCCGCCCCGCCCCGCCCGGGACCGGTCCCCGCCAACCGCCAACCGCCGCCGCCAGCCGCCTCCCCCGGCCCGGGACTCACTGCACGGCGCGGCTGAGCGCCCAGGCCACCATCGCCTCTCCAACCGCCCGCGCGCGCTGCCATTGGCCGCCTTTGACCCCGCCCCCGCCCCGGGCGGCCAATCGGGGCGGGGCCACCGTCCGGTCTGGTTTCTCCTGTTTGGATCTGGTCGGCGGTTGGATGGGCGGAGTTTCTCCCACGACTCTCCCCCCCCCCGCCTCTGCCCCGTCACGTGACCTACTCAGGCGGGACCTGCGCTTCCGGGTCCAACTTTGGGGAGTCTCGCGACTTTGTTAATTCAGGCGCTGGAGGCTAAAACAGAACGAACGGTTACAGGAATTGGGTATGTCTAGGCTAATGAGAAGGACCAGCGGAGACGTGACAGCAGTGCTCCAATATTTGTGGGGCTCCTATAAAGACAAAGACAAGTCAAAGTATTCTCCAAAGTACCAAAAGAAACTATGGATGGAAACTAACCAAAGAGAGAGGCAACCTAGAACTAAAGAAAAATTTCCTAACCATAACAGCAATCAACCAATAGAATAGCTTGCCTTCAGAGGTTTTCCCCATCACTGGAGGCTTTCACCAGGAGATTCAACAGCCACTTGTCTGAAATGTTATAAGGTCTATTATTTGAGCAGAGGGTTGGACTAGAAGACCTTCAAGGTCTCTTCCAACTCTATTATTCTGTTATCCGTTATCCTTCAGCGTGCAGCTGCATTGGATCTTCCAGGATTCCCTGTGGATTCTCCCCCCACAACACTCCCACACTCCTTAGCTGGGACCACTTCCCCTTTAACCACCCACAGGTTGTGGGGTTATGAGAGCCCCTTGGACTGCTGGGATTGTCATAGCTAAGCAATGCAGTCATTGCATCACTTAAGGGCAATCCCAATTGCCATCATAACCCAAAGACCACCTGAGGTACTGTTCAGTTAAATGCAAGTACATAGATGTAACTAAATGTTTAAAAACTAAGCCCTTGCCTCACAATTTCTCCCCGCCCTTGGCACTTTCTCCCGTAGGAGGAGAAAGGCCTCTCTTCCTCTAGTGCCTCCACTTCTCTCAAGGAGGACCCTCTCCTGGCTCCCCACCCACGGACGGATGAACTGGTCTATTCAGAAGGTGTTTGCTCAGTTGCATAAGCCCATTTCAAGGGGGCTTCACTTAAGAGGGGGCTTAACCCATTTCAAGAGTTGCCTCACTACTTAATGAAGAGGGAGGCCAGGCCCAACACACCCACCTGACTGAAAAGCCATCAGTCCTGCCACAAAAAGCCATCCCAAGAGGGGAGCAGTTCCTCTTCGGCCCCCAACGGGACCTTGGCATACCTGCCCACAAAATGGAGGTCCAGCCACCCCTCCTCTTGGTTTAGGAGCCCCTCACTGCCATAGCAAAACTGCAGGAGGGTTTGAGAAAATTATTTTTTCCACATTTTAGTGAATACTATTAAAATTACATTTAACAAAATTGCATTAATAAATAATATTGATTACAGGTCAATAGAGGAACGGTGGCAATTTTCAATAAATGTTTGAAATGTTTCAGTTCTGCAGGAAGGCTGAGAGGGGGTCTCCTTCCAAGGGGTCCCAGCAGAGCCGTGGCACATGCGCTAAGACACTGGTTCCGTGTGTGGCCCACCAGGAGACTGCAACGTGGGGAAGAGACAAGGGGGACGCGCCCCAGGACATTCCCAGGCTCAGCTGAGGGAGAATCGGCTCAGCACCTGCCAGCTTCCCTCATCCTCAGGACTTCCTGAAGATGTTGGGGCAAACATGCTCCATTTCAGGCAAGCCATTGCTAAAACGGAGCACCAGGTGACAGAACACCTGAAGCGCCCATCCCAAGTTGCAAAACCCACGTCCTCTGGAGATGCCTCATCTTGAGAGCCTGGCAGCCGCTCTCCTAGGGGAATCGTGCAGGGCTGGGAATGAATTGGGAGGTGCCAAGAGGCGATGTGTCTCCATCAGCCCCTCCATTGGCTGCCTCTGCTCACTCAGCGAAGAATAAAAAGGGCCCCGGCCCAGCCCTGGGATGCATGCCGGACAGCTCGCCATGTGGCCCCTGATCCTGCTCAGCCTGCTCTCCGGAGGCCTGGGTAAGCGGGGGGGGGGGGGGGGGGCAGGGGGTATTGAGTAAGAGAAGCCACCTGGCCTGCCACCATTTGGGCAGGCTGCTTAGTAAGAGACCCAAAAATGGAGGAAGAAGCTCCTTGGCCTGAGGAAGTCCTGGCCCTTAGCTAGAAACCGCTGCCTGGGTGACATTTGGGCCGTCCATCTCACGGGGACTGTCAGGGTGGGGAAAGTAGGAGGAGAAGGAAGGGGGATCAGGTATCCTCCGTGCCTTGATTTCCTTATAAAGCAGTAAAGGCGGAGGGGGGGAGGGGAATCAGTCAGAAGACCCTCCTAGGCCTCATGAAACATCGAGAGGCGGTGGGGCGAGTGACATTTGTTTTATATTGCCCCCAGCATTTTCTGATCCGACCCCTCAGTAGAAGACTTAATTTGCTAAAGCAAAGGGGTGATTTTCTGACTTCTGAGGCCAGGCGGGAGACGGGCAGAGGGGCCCCTGGAGTTTGGCCCATTTTGGGTCAAAGATCAGCTGTGGATGCTTCCTGCTTCCTCTCTACCTCCATTACCAGGTTTTGCCTTCACAAGTTCACCCAGCCGCCATCAGATTTTCTAGGTCAATAGGATTCATCCTTAATTCCGTTTCTCAATGTCTTCATCACGGGCTTTTATATTTGCAAAGAAAAGAACAGATTGAAAACTACTCCTTTATATGCGAGTGACAAAATGCGCTACCCCTAAAATGCGCTTGATCTATTTCAGTTACCTATCTGGGGTAAGCTTGTTAGACCTTTTATTTCAGACCTACCGCTGCACCATAGAGAGTGTTTTAACATACTGCACCTGTGTATGGTTTGCCAATTGCACTGTGGCAGATAGGACAGGCTCCAGAGGGTCAACGTCATTGCCCAGAGGATCATTGGTTGCCCTCTCCCCTCTTTGGAAGAGCTTTATAGCTCCCGTTGCCTTAAAAAAGTTCAAAACATTCTTAAAGATCCTTAAAGTCATTAGTGGGAAATGACTCAAAAGTCCCATGAAATGAATTGTGCAACCTTGAGCCAATCAACATCTTTATACTTAACCTATTTTAGAGAATTGTTATGGAAATAATATATATTTGCCCTGAACAGAAGGACAGGCTAAAATTGTTTTGAATGCATTCTGTTTCTTCTGTCCTCACTGCACATCATCAATAGCAAGCTGACCTTCTCCTTCCCTTCCCTTCCCAGTCCTAACCAGCAAGATCCAGAATGAATGTGACAAAGGAGCAGCATATTGGTGCAGCAACTTAATGACAGCTATCGAGTGTGGTGCTTTGGATCACTGTGCCAAGACTGGATGGAATCAAGCCAGCAATGAGAGTGTCTGGAAGAGAATCAGCAATGTAGGTATTGTGATGATGTTGTTAGCCACAAACCTCAGCAGATCTTGTTAGCCCAGTGGGCCTTGCCTAAAGAGCACCCGAGCCAGAAATGTAGATTAAAAACACCTTTGTTATATAAACAAGTAAGGAGGGGCACCTTAAAAAGATGGAAAATCAGTTTATATTCAGTTCAAACATACTGAGTTTGTAATGAGCTCTTTCATTGGCTAACATCATTTGACACATCGGTGAACAGTGTATAGCGTTAGTAGGTAGCATTTCATAGCATCCCTTAATATTCTTAAATATCATCTTGTTAAGGCTCATCCTCATATTCAGGAGGTGATGTGTTTGCAAGTTACTAAAGTTCAAGTCTATGTACAATAAAGGAGAATCCTTGCTCTTGGCAGTCTGATCCAGTTCTTATCGGACTCTACATTCCTCGTGGAGAGCTTGCTTGTTACTTGAAAGACATCCTAATTTACTAGTAACATTAATCAAAGAAACTTCTAGTAATTGAAAACTTTAATCAAAGAGTCCCTCCCCTCTTCTGCTGTTGCCATCCCATGGAAGATCTGCAGCCGAGGCCATGGTCTGATGCGAGGCAGCTCTGTCCAGACATTGGGGGGAAGCACAAGAGACATTCTGAAGGGACCCTCCCTAGTTTTCCAGAGACTAGAAAGAGAAGAGGGGAGAAATAGTCTTGAAAGATTCTGTTAATGGAATCTTACAATAACTATAACTATATGGTTGGTGTTTCTTACCTCGAAGGCTAACGGTATCCGCTGCTCTTCTTGACTGCCAGGACTCAGAAGTCAACGCGTTGAAGCACAGGGAAGAGGAAATACTTTGGGATGGGTGAGCAAAGGCTTTGGGGAAGAGGTTCTCAGAGGGTGAATCATTTTTTCTTCCAGGAGGACATGTGTGCAGACTGCAAACAACTGATCTCCATCCTGGTGCGCATGGCCAAAGAATCGGCCTTTAAGGTGACAAAGCAAATCATTAATGTACCAGCTCTATGGGTAGAATAGAACAACACTATTTGAGTGCCTGCTAGTCTTCTTAAGTTTCTCCAGACTCAGATGTGCAGTTTATTTGTTCTTCTTGTCTCCAGAAGTTATGGGTGCTGAATAGCCATTTGCCTAGAGTGGTCTAGAGCTTCCTGCTTGAGCAGGAGGCTGGACTAGAAGTCTTCCCTTCCAGCTCTGTTGCTGTTTTGCTATTCTTCTATTGCGTCAATGTTTTTCTAACTTTGAAGCTGTGGACAGAGCCAAGTGGTCCAAGTGGCTCCCAGCTGAAGAGGGAGGGGAGAGGAATCTGACTCTTGTCCCAACCCCTCTTGCTTAATCCCCTTCATAGAATTCATCTCTCCACAGAAGGCTCTCCAGAAGTATTTGGAGCATGAATGTACCACTTTGCCACTTCAGACACTTATCCCACAGTGCCAGGCCTTGGTAAAGGACTACTATGCCCGTTTAATTGCCAGCCTGGAAAAACAACTTGTAAGTAGTGACTCCCTGTGATTGTGCAGACGTCTTGATCACAATCTCTCCTTTCAATATCACAGAGAAAACAGTCTCTGGGTTGGGGAGGGTGGATGGCTTATCTCAAGATACATAAGGATTAGGTTGGGAGTTCCCAGAATGGCCGGGCAGCATCTGACAGCCACTTGAGCTCTCCTCGGAAGGCTTTCTGTGTAAGACTCTTGTACCACACCACGGTGGAGCTTATGCAAGAGATCTTCCCACTCAGGTCCAACCACCCAGCTGCCTCTGCTGGCCATTATGTAGGCTGCACCCTTTCTCCCCATTAGGATCCCAGCACCGTATGCACCCAGCTGGGTGCCTGTCCAGCTGACCTTCCGGGAAGCCAGGATGGCTTGATGCAGCTGCTCAGAGGGCTAGAGCAGTTCCTTCCACAGCTGCAAGGCCAGATACCCATCCTGCCCAGCGGCCACACTCAGGTAAAGGCGGCTTCCAAGTGCCCACAGCCCCATCCTTTCTCAACAATGTAGGGAAGGGGAGGCTTGGAAAAATGGAAAGGCAAGATGCTCTTCTACAGAAGCACCTTTATTCTTCCAAGCTTCAAGCTTTCTCTTTTAAACCCTTTACAAAGACTGAGAGGCACAGTCGATCACCGGCAGGTGAGTGAAGAAAGAGCAGGCAGGAGGGGAGGATCTGGGTTCCACCATGGGATCCATGTGGTGAGGAACTGGGGAAGGATGGGTTTTGCTGCTGCTGCTGCTGCTGCTGCTGCTGGAAAACGCCTGGGCAGCTGTCAAGGTCAGGCTCCGTGTGGCGTGAGAGTGACCGGCTCTTCTTTTGCTAGGAGTCCCCCCAGGAGGTGTTGCCCATCCCCTTGCCTCTCTGCTGGTTGTGCAGGACGTTTATTGGCAAGGCTGAGACTGTCATCCCCAAGGTACGGCATCATCGGGTCTGCCATGTTAGCAGCTGCGCCCTTGAGCGATCAGGCACGCCCACCTGGCCGCCGTGAGTGGTCCCATTGTGCAGGCAGGGGCAGGGAAAGCTTCCCTATAAAGGGTCTAATGGAAGCAGTGGGTGTGTAGACCTCCCTGCTCACAGATCCCATCTTTCCCCAGGCCGCTATTGGCAAAGCCATGTCCAAACTCTGCTATATTCTGCCAGCGGTTGTTGCTGGCATGTGCCAGTGTCTGATGGAGAAATACACGGTGATCATTGTGGACACAATTGTGGGCAAGCTGGGGCCACGCCTGATATGTGGAATGATGCTCATGTGCGCCTCAGAGGAAAACTGTGGTCCAGGTACAAAGGAGCTCAGGAGGCTCCCCCTTTCTCTTTTCCCCCAGGCCAGGTAATGGCCAACCGGACAACCCAGCAAGCAATGGGCACGTGGGGAGTAGAAGAGTCCAAGCTCAGTGCAGAGGCGGCTGTGGCCAAACATGGGGTGGGAGGAGAGGGGGGCACACGCTGAATCTCCAGCAAGGCAAGGCTGTTCAAAAAGGGAGGTGCCTGCCAATATTTTAATGGCACGAGAAAGATTCACTGGTCTCCAGAAGAGCCAGTCCTCAGTATCAAGATGAAAACATGCTAGGCGGCCATGGCTAGATCACCCTGACATTCTCTGGGATCCATTCCCATGAAATCTGTTTTTGGAAGACAGCAGCTTCTCCGAGTGTTTCAAAAAAGAAGTACTGCTGGCCTTCAAGGCCTGTGGAAAAACTCCCACGCAGGAGAGAGTTTTGAGAAAAGGGGACTTGCTGCTGCAGTTGATGCCCCTCCAGGGAAGCAGAGGCTGAAAGGGGTTTCTTTGGGGGCACCCCACCCCCCTCCCTCCCCCCTCCCGTCTAATTTCAGCATCACTTTGTGCTTCTCTGCAGAGAGCCTGTTGCCAGCCACAGCCGAGGGATGTCAGATGTGTCTTATGATCAGCGGCCAAGTCAAGGCATCTCTAAGGGGAAATTGCACCAGGAGGGCAGTGGAGGCAGCCTTGTCCACAGCCTGTGGCCCTTCCTTTCCCTCCTGGCCTCAGGTGAGGCTCCCGGGGCAGGAAGGCGGCTGTGCTCTTAAGCTTAGCATGCCATCTTTCCCGGGAGTGCAGAATTAACCTTTCTTTTTTGTAAGTGTGACACAAGCAGACATGATATTGAATAGCACATGGGACTTGGCTTATATCAAGGCAAGGTGTCCCCAAACCATTAATATTCTGGTGTCAATCACTAGGTCTGCATAAAAACCACAACCTCCATCTTTAATGATAGCAGCGTCTTTTTCAAAAAAACATTTTCAGACCCACCCCAGCTCCGTTTTCTCTGGCAGAGGGCTAGCAAAACAAACTTAAAACAAAAGGAGAAATGTTTCCCCTGTTGCATTTGAGCATCCAAGAAGGGACAGGAAAGGAGAAAAGGAAAGAGGAAAGACAAAGAAAAAGCAGGAAAGAGAGCAAGGGAGGAACAAGGAAAGAGGGGAAGGAAGAAGAAAGGAGAATGAAGAGGGAAGGAAAAGGAAGGAAGCAGAAGTCCTTGCCGAGCCTGTAGTAGTGGTTTAAAGCACTGTTATTAACATCTGCTGCCTGCAATTACTGCAAGTTCAAATCCCACCAGGCTCAAGGTTGACTCAGCCTTCCATCCTTTCAAAGGTAGGTAAAATGAGGACCCAGATTGTGGGGGCAATAAGCTGACTTTTGTATAAATATACAAAAGTATGAAGGCTATTGCTTAACGCATTGTAAGCCGCCCTGAGTCTCCGGAGAAGGGCAGCATATAAATTAAAGCAAAAAAAAAAAGTCCTGCCTTAGCCCTTGGCCACCAGTAGATGGCCAGGCTCCTCTGGAGGACAAGGGTTTGGCGCTCTCCCTGGTCTCGCCTTCCTCCACTGAGACAATGGATCCTCCCTGCCTCCCCCCCAACACAAGTGATGGCCACGCCCACCCACCCCCTCGAGGTCAAACACAACCCGGATGTGGCCCTCAATGAAATCAAGTTTGAGACCCCTGAACTAGACAATCTGTGGCCTGTCAGGTCATTACAGAGATATTTCTTTCACAGCTCCTCAATATCTCCAGCAATGGCAGCTCCCAATGCTTTGGAAGAGTTCTTAAAAATCCAGGGAGTTCATTGAGATCATCCAGAGAGGTCCACCCTTTGGCCTTGGCCCTCATGCCTTTCACCTGCGCTTCCTCTGCTCAGCTTGTGGGTTTGGGCATGTGACCGCCAATGGCCCAGAAGATACATTTGTCTCCCCACCCCCAACTCTTCTTTTGCAGTGCAACCACTTCCTCTACCAGTACCAACCAAAGCTGTCCGCACTGTTAATGAAGCCGTGGGACTCCCAAACTACCTGCCAGGTAGGAAGAGGGGGGGACAGCCAACTGAGGTGTGCCATTCTAACTAATCCTAAGAGGCAAAGCAATTGGAGCCAAAAGACAGGGCCTGCGCCCCAGGAAGACACCTGGGAGGTGCTTACAATCCAAGCCATATATGGTGGACTGGGGGAGCAAAGAGGGAGGAAAGGGGCACAGATGCAAAGGATACATTTGGGAAGATCTCTTTGGGATTCAAGCCGAGCATGAAAAGGGAACAAGGCTCCTCTGTTCTGGTCAAAAGGGACCTTGCAAGCGTTGCTCTGAAGGGGACCCGTCCTTCCAGGTTTTAAAAGAAACCAGGTTTAATCCGAGGGCAGCTGCTGCTCTTTTCTGCTTCTCCAGATGAATGAATCAGAGCCCACCCACTCGCAGAGGGTCACTTCAAGGAGACGGGGATAGCGTGGCCGGATAGCTTTAAGACCCCTGGGTAACAGAGACCTGAGTGGCCTATTCCCCCGTCCTCTCGTGAAGAGGGAAGAAGAGATGGTCCTCCTATCCAGAGGTTACCCAGACGGGGTCTCCATTTCCTCTTGTCCCTCCGCAGGAACTGGGTGTCTGCAGAGCTGAGCAGCTTTTGCTGAGCGCCACTCCTTGTGCCCAGGGACCCACTTACTGGTGCTCCAGCTTGAGTGCAGCCGAGCAATGCAAGGTGAGGACTGGGCCTTTCTGCTCTGGCGCCGCGCCCCCCCCCCCCCCCCCCCCCAGCCAGCCATTCCGCACAGCCAGCAGCTACCGGGTCCCCAGGGCTATTTCAGTCCCAGCAGTTCAGTGAGGACACAATTGGGAACCAGCGTGAACCCAAAAGGATGGATTTCAAATGAATTTAGGCGCTAGGAGCCTCATCCCAGAATGTCGCGGGGCTCACAAGGATCCCTTGTTTGGGGGCAGGATCTGATTTCTCTCTCCCCCGTCCTCCTCTAGGCTACACAGCACTGCCAGGATCACGTATGGTTGTAACCGAGTAAGGAGAGTCCGGCTTAAGGCAGGACAGCCCTGCTTCACTCACCTCGACTGCTGAGGAAGAAAATAATCTCAGCTATTAAAATTAACCTACAGATCACACGGATGAAGCGTTTTCCTTTGCAAGCTGTGTGCATTTATAGGTAGATGTGATACGGTACAAGACAAAATCTGGGGTCAAAGACGTCCATACCTTACTTTTATCACATGAGAATTCTTGAGGCTTTTTTTATCCTAATGAGACATCACTTCACTGAGAATTCCACCAAACTAATATTAGAAATATGGAAATATTTTGGGGAGGGAAGTAAAGGATATGGCCATGCAGTGGCTTGGAATCAATTTGGAACAGAGCCAAGCACCCTCTGACTCCTTAAAGGAGCTGTGTCGTTTTCCTAGGATTGCACAGCTGCAGCAAGACAAGTTCTGCCTTTGTGCTTCAGTCCTGCAAGCCCTGAACATCCAAGCACACAACCAAGGAACGCTCTCCTCAAGCGGATTTTCAAGAAAAAGGGATTACTGAACCTGGGAAACTAAGCAAGAAGAGCAGAGCCCTCTTTTGTTAGTAATAAAAATATGAATTTCTCTCTCAGAGATGCGCCAATGTAAGGCTGGAACTGTGCATCTGCTCACCTCCCACCCATTTCCTGAGAAAGCAGGAGAGAGTGATCAAACATCATTTATTTGATTTATAGCCGTCTCCTTGTCCCAAGGGCTGGTCAAATCAACTTTAGACATGCTGGTATCTTATATGATCCCCCCCCCCGACCTCCCTGTTCAGGCATCCTCGAGTTACACAGTCCTTCAGGTAATCATTCAGGACAGGAAACATTAACACAATCCCCCTAAATTGTGCCCAGAGAACAACAAGCAACCAGTGTGGGTCTTCCAATTGGAGTGTATTATTTTCCTGGTAGGTCAGGTTTTACAATTGGAGCAGCCACAGGAGGCCTTCCTCCCCTGGTGAAGCAGCTCTTGTTAGATGGTTAACTTCTCCATTATGTTGCTGTTTAGATTTTCCCCTGGTTTCCACGCATCTTCAAAGAATTTGTTCCCATTGAGCGCTTGTTCCCATATAACCAAAGGCAGCATTTAAACAATATGAACGTGTCCATCACAAACCCTCTGTGGATGGGATGCCTTGTTTGAACCACGCCTTCCCTGGGGGCAGGGAGAGAGGGAAGAAGAGCAGGAAAACATCAGGGTCGGGGGTGGGGGTGGGGCAGAAAAAACCAGCATGCATGTTTAATGCACAGAGAGGAGCAGAAGCGCCCGTCTCCTTGCAAGACCTTCTCCAAATGGAGGATGAAACGGTTGTACTTCTGGTACCCAGACGAGCCGCTTGCTGGGGTTGCATCAGGACCAAAGTGCCAGCAAGGACCTCTCCAGATGCAGAAAGAAAACTGAAGGCAAGGAGGGGCTTCTCCGAAGGACCCAGGCAACAACCGGTCTTTGCAGCAATGCTCCAGCCTCAGCCGGGCCTCTTCCGCACACAGTTCCTCCTTCACGTTCCTTGTTGGTGGCTCTCTTCTTGGCTGTCTCTCCTTTTCCAGATCTATTGAAACGAAGTCAACTCGTATTAGGAAGAGAGTGCCCGCTCCTAGCCCTGTGGTTTTTGGTGGGCAGCAGAGGAAAGACCAAGCACTCACCTGGATGTAAGCCTCAGACAGCGTGATCATCTGGGGGAGAATATCCGTCACCTGCAAGTCCTGCAGCTCATACCACTTGCCCGTGCCCTGCAAGAGTCCCGTGCGAGTCAGAGGTCATCGCCCAAGAACAAGAGGGAGACCCCGGGGTGACTCGGTGCCCAGGGCTGAAGGCTGGCACGGCAACCCTTAGGGGAAGCCAAATACTCACGTGATGCAACACATGGATGCGGTAGGCCCCTTCCGTTGGTTTCCCATCATGCACGATGTTTGCGATGAGGTCATAGATCGTGTTCTTGTGCACTGCCTGCACTTCCTCAGACAGGTATTCCCGGAGATCTACGTTCCTGCGGCAGAAAAGTCGTCATGAAGGCTCTGAGGAGCGGATCTCTCAGGATCCTCTTCTCTTGTGGCCCTCCAGAGAAGTGGAACTGGCTTCAGGGGGCAGAACGCTTCTGACATGTTGACGCTAAGGCAACATGGATGTCTCTGCCACGGAGCCTTCCATCATCTTTGGCATTTGTGATTTCTCACCGCTACAACAAAATGCAGGCCTAAAACCCAGAGGGAAAAAATTCCTAGAGGCAGACCGGGGTCAATGCAGCCCTGCTGACTGGCCTCCTTTTCAAAGGTCCCAAAAAGTCCCTAGGAAGAGGCCCTCTGCTGGCACTTCTCCTGCCCCTTTCAACCATCGGATCAACCGGGACCACCTGACGGTTCCTCTAAGGACTGATCTGCGTGGCTCCGAGTCTCCCACCCATCTGGCCTTTCAAATCCCAACATCGGCCTCTGGCATTTGCCAAGGCAGCGCGGTTTCTTCTGGAGAAGGGCCACACGTACGTGATGGGGAAGTTGACAATGGTGGGATTCTTTTCCACAAAGAAGTTGTTCTTGGTGAACCTCTTGATGCAGAAAATAAGGTAAGGAGGCAGCTTGGTGAGCTGGAAGCGCTTCAGGAAGTTCTCCTTGTATGTCTTGTATTCCTGAAGGACAAAAAGATTTTTTTTCACTTTCCCAGGGAAGCAGACACATCTTTGGTTAAAGTACGACTATTTTCCTTAAGTTTGTTTATGCCCAGCAAGCATCGTGGTCTAGCTGTCAACAATAGGCAACAGCTGCTACCTCTCCAGCTCAAGACCCTTTTAAATACAGCCAATTATTGTCTTGTATCCCAGGAACATATGAACTCAGCCGTGTAATATTAACGGGAGAGGGGAGGGGCACAGGCCAGGGTATCTTTAGTGCTGCCCTCACCAGTGTCCAGAAGCCCCCTTCGGTCAATCCATACCCTGTTTAGGACAGGTCTAGATGGGAGCCACATGCAGCAATGGAGGCAGCCCGGAGGACCCAGGACCCCTGCTCATCGGCTCCCTTTCCCTCCGAGGAGGGGGAGAGATTTCTTGATCCAGCAAAGGGACTGAAGCCCTTTGGATAAAGGATCCTTGGTCTCCCTGCTTGCGTGGAAAAGGCTGCTCCCTGGGGATGAGGCCCTTCCCTTCCCACCCAAATCAAGAAAATGGGAGACATTCACTCCACGCAAGGTTTGCGTTTGTAGAGCTAAGCCAGCCGAGACTGCTGGGGCTGCCTGCCAAAACAGGGGCTCGGTCCCAGTTGGGGCTTTTTGGAGCCCGTAACGTGCCCAACAGATGGGAAAGCAGAGGAGTTACCTTTTCCATGATCCCATTAAACTTGGCCAATATATTGAAAAGCGGAACTTGTGGGATGATGAGCTGTTCCTTCTCATCCTTGTAGAGGGGGGCGGTGGGGAGATCCAGGGTCAGGTACATGAAAGTGGACTCCACCATTTTTTCTTGATACTCATCGTTCTGGAGCAGCTGCTCCTTTTCTTCTGCAGGCTGAAACAGAGCAACACTATCAGCCGAATAAGCAAAGGGGGAGGAAATCTGGGCCTGCCCCAGAGACACCTGAAGTGATGGGGTGGGGTGGCTGGACAGGCCAAAGGGCCTTTTAGTGGGGTCAAGTGCCCAAGTGTAAGGTTCAACTTCCAGCATGCCAATGGATAGCTGAGGTTCTCATTTAGCTATCCCAGCAAAGGTAAGCATTTCTCTTTTTCACTTCAGGTGTTCTTCCCCTGTGTTCTCTTCTTTTTTGGGCAAAAAAGGCAACTAGGCCCCCAACTCACCAGGTCAGGGTGTGGTAATTTCTTGGTAAATATCCGCATGGAGCCTTGAAAGACATCGGTTACTATGGCTGCAGACCAGAGGGGAGAGAACAGAACAGAATACAACTTTTTCACAGTCCTATATTCCATGTTTTTCATCAACAGATTTCCAACGTTTTCTACATTGACTACCGATTTTTTTTTAAAGTGCAAAGACATCTATCTGTAACAGTCTATGTGAACAAACAGAGAGAAATAGATTGTGTTTCCCAGTTGCCAGAACCTCCCCAAAGAAGGCTTTGCCCTGGTCCACCAACTGGGTCCTAGAGGAGGCTCAGGCAGGGCGAATTAGAAAGAGGCAATTCTCACAACAACCCCGTCCAGGGTATAAAAAGGTTCGAAGGGCCAGAGACTGACTTTTCAAATTACAAATCAATATAATTAACTTATGACCAATGCAAGGGGATAGATTAGTTCATGCGCACTTCTCCATTAAATGGGCAGAGAACATCTGCCTGGGGAGCTCGACAGGAGGAAAAGAGAAGAAGAACGACTGGAAGGCCAGGGGTCCTGAGGGATTTTGTGCTGAATGGTGAAATGGAGAGAAGAAAGTGGAGGGCGATACCGGCTCATCTCTCCCAGGATGAGCTGGCTGAGATTTCTGGCCAGCAAGTGCTGGTAACGGACAATGCTATGGTTCTTCTGCCTCAAGAAGCATCAGCCAAGAGTTCTTCCCCTTCGGCCTTGGAGGGGTGGCCGAGGCAGCACCCACGGAAAGCTCTAATGCACTAAGGCAGTCATACTGTCGGATTCCTTGGTCATCCCTGCATAGGAAAGCTTCTTTCAACCTAGCTGAAGGCGGATCATCTCTGAGGTAACTCTGAGAGGATCATGATTCCTTCAGGAAGCTGCTTTGAGGAGGGCTTCATTCAAAACCCTGAAGCTTTACGTGGTCTTACAAAAGGCTACATAACTTATCAGAGGCATCGATGCCTTTCACTTACTCTTTTTCTTCTTCTTTGTGCCCCCAAGGGCAGAGTGCAAGGCATTCAGGAACCAGGAAAGAAAGTCAACGCCATCACCTGCCAAGGGAGAGAAGGGCAGAGGCCATGAAAGGGAAGGTTCATCTGAGCTATATCACTATAACCTCCCTCTAGGCTCCATGACTAAAGCAGAACCTCCACACCAGGTTTAAAGCTTTTCAAAAGGGGATCATGCGTGGAGGAGTATTGTTCCCCTCCCCCTTACTGACGGCCTCAACAGCCCTTTGCTGCCCTTCATGGATCTAGCTATCCCGATGGTGAATACTCCAGATTCAGACGCATAATGGTTATGTGCTCACTATGACCCGATGGCCGAGTTCACGGTTCCACTGACAAATCAACACGGATATTTCCCGGCTGTTCTTTTCAGCCGCAGAACTCCTCCGGTCTCTTACCCTGCTTGGTGATCTGGAAGTTCTTCTTACTGCACAGAACCACAGCTTGCAGCATCTCATGGGGAGAGACGTGAGCTTTGAAGTTCCGGGGGTTCCACAGCTTCCTCATCAGCTCTCCAAACCTCTGAACCAGCAGAAACATGATATCCCCTGGAGGACGCTTAATATTCTTGTAATTCTCTTCCTCCAGAAAGTAATTCCGCAGGGGCGGGACGTTTGACAACGCCTACATGACACACACAAATAGAAAACAATAATGAAACCTGGACACTCAATGGGGAAGTTGCAGGCTGGGGGTGATTGCTGGCTTGATGGTGGCCTCCACCTCCACCCCCACCCACCCCCCCAGCTCTGCTCTCCACTTGTCCGTCTTTTGTTATCATATTGATGTACGTGTGTTGTGTTCCTTTATCATTGTTTATTTTATGGTTCTATTATTTTACTTTTGTTCTCTTTACACTTTTCACTTTCCCTTTTATTCTCATAAGCGGTCTAAAGTAGCCCCACAGATGGCAAATAAATTTAACAAATAAATAAGTACAATCAGTGACAAAACACACAATGATGTTTTTAAGAAGAGATTGGACAGCCATTTGTCTGCAATGATATAAGGTCTCCTGCTTGAGCTGGCGGTTGGACTAGAAGACCTCCAAGGTGCCTTCCAACTCTATTATTCGGTTAAGCAAAGTGGTTTCTAAGTGTTTATGATCTTCCTTCAGCTTTCCTTTGTTTTTCAGACCTGTCAAGGTCATAAACCTGAGGACTGGTCATAAAGTTACTTTTTCATCACCACCTGAACTGTGAATGGTCACTAAACGAGGCAGTCACTAAACAAGGCCTACCTGTATTGTATTGCATTGTATTGTGCTGTATTGTATCATATTGAGGAAGGGGGGGGGGTAGTGGATTTTCCTACTATTCTTTACTTCAAAGATGGCACAGTACCTGGAGAACTGCATTGGCATAGTCGTTGGCTTTGATGTTATTCAACCCCACAATGCCCGGAAGGTATGTGGTGCCATCATAAGCCCGGGAGAGCTTGGCCTGCCTGTCCAAATTGGTGATGTGCTGCTTGGCGAAGGTTGGCTTCAGTACATACTGGAAAAGGGGAGAGAAGAAGCAAGAGAGGAGACGGCCTGCTGGAAGCCTTAGCCCAGGCCACATCAAGAGGTCAATCAGCGCATCCCGGTTTGGCTCTCCTCAGAGGGTAAATAGGTCTTACAGTTTAGAATGTAGAAATGCAGCATTACAACCTGGACATGAACTCTAGGTTTGGAGAGGGGTTAAGAACCTCCCCCCTGCTGCACTTCTGCAGCAATAGATGGCGGGGTGAAAGTCTGAGAAGGGACATTTTAAATATTAAGAGCTGAGCTGAGCTGGGTATTCCCACCTCTCCCCTCCACCCTTCACCAGAAAGCCACCTACAGTGATATCCTCAAGAGAAGAGTCAATGATCTCATAGTTGTCCGGCAGGCAATAAAACTTCAAGGTGTGAAGGTTGAGGAACACATGATGACTGAACTGGACACTGTGAATGTAAGCATGGGACTTCAAGCCACGACCTGTGGAGAAGACAGGAGGCAGAGCAACCCTATGAGCAAAAACTGCCTACTATGTGCACCACAAGCAGGAAGGAAGGGAGGGAGGGAGGGAGTCATGTCTTTGGGGGGGGGAAATCAATCGTTTAGTGTCAGCCGGCCAAGGCTGCTGATAGCCCCACAATATTTTGATCTGTCAGCCCTTATGGAAAAGGACAGGAAAGGCTGCATTTCAAGTGCTGATCTCTCCTTCATGCCTTTTATGTCAGAGATCAGCTGTAATACCTGCTCGAGATTAAGCTCATCAAGGTGAGTCAAGACTGCCCCCCCCCCCCCAGGTATTATGCACAAAATTTTTCTACTAGGCTGATCAAGAATCACATGCGTGTTCCTATGCCAACTATCGAAAAAGAGAAGGGACTGAAACAGGCTTACCCTGGAAATATTTCCCACACACCAAGCAAGCATAGACATTGATATGCGAGAGTGAAATCGAACACAGCTTCTCAAAGTCAAAATCCAGGACGCTCCTGCAGTGGGACAAGATGGGATTCTTAACAACACACAACTATCAATACCATGCCAATCAATTTAGGATATGCAAATAATGCATTAGAGGGAAACTCTAGGACCTGATCGTAGATGGAGAGGAACAAAATACCGTCCCTATCACCGCCTCACGCTGGCAGGTCCACTATTTTTAAATTAGGGATGGCCTTTCCTGTCTCATTTTAGGATTTCATGCAATAAAACATTGTTTTTCTGCTAAAGAGGAGCAGGAGGAAAGATTCAAAGCTGCGAGACGAAAATAGATTTTTTTTCTCCCAATGACTTCTTTTCTTAAAATAAAAACTGGAAATAATGTTATTAGGTTCTATATATAATCCTGCTAATTCTATAAACTTGTGCCACTCTCAAGGACTCTTGCCTACTTCAGATTCTTTAATCTGTGTCTGAATAAGAAAGGAACCTTTGTTCACAAGAAACATATTCTTAAGAGAGAGAAAATTGTTTCCATTTACACAAACATTTGATTCTCTGAAACCTGGGAAGGTGGAAATAAAACCCTCAGCCTCTGATGTCAACCCAGAAGCAGAGACTTTCCTGGATGAAGGCAGAACGTCTCAGCGTGGGCGTCCCACTCAGGGGGCTCAGGAGTTCTTAGGCTCCACTCTCTAGCCAAGAGAGCCTTTTCCCCAGTTCTGGAGTGACAGGCCAGGGAGGAGGGAGGGAGAAAGGAGGGAGAACCACAGGGAACTAACCGCAGGTACTGGGTGGTGGGCGGTGGGGCCAGACCAAAGATGTTTCCCTCATTTTCTGAGGAATCTCTGCCTCAGAAAAGGGATAGTCAGGGATGGGCCAAGGCATTCGGGGGAGGGGGCGACCCAGGAGTGTTTTTCCCAGTCCTTCACGGGAGCCTTTTGCCAAAGGAGGCTTCAGGTGGGACACCAACTGGCCGTCCTACCAACAGGTTCCTGACGTCTCTGCATTGACTCCTTTTTTTCTACAATTACTCATTTACTGATTACTCAATTACTGATTCCCGCCCAATACAATTTCATTTTGACACTGACTTGTTTATGGTGTCCAGGTAGGGACAATGCCGGCTCCGGCGATCTTCTGGATCAAATCGACCATACTTGACTGAAAAGGGAAATAGATCAGAAACACTTGGCGTGAAGAGGGAAAGAAAGGTGAGAGGGGATCGAAGGTCCTCCGTGGAAGGAATCGCTTATTTCCGTTTATTGAATTTTTATGCCCAAAGGACGAACTTCCTCCTTGCAGGAAATCTCCGCCGTGGATTCCCTGCTTGCGACCAGGACGGGATCGCTCCCCGCCCGCCTCAGAGACCCCCCGGGAAGCGCCCCCAGCGGCCCCTCTCCGTGGTCGCCACCTGTGGGCTCCGCGCCGCCGCCGCCCTCCTCCTCTTCCTCCTCCGGCTCGTCGGGCTCCTGCTTGATGGCGACCTCCTCGACGGGCTCCCGCTTCACCCGCGACCACCCCGCCGCTGCGCGAGGCGCCCCCGTCGGACAGCCCGGCCACGGCTGGGGGCTGCGAGGCTCCCGCTTGACGCGCGCCGCCATCTCCGCGGGCGCCAAGGCGACGCTCGGCGCGCCCTGATGGCGTCACGAGAGGAGCGAGCGCGCCCTCCCCCCTGCTGGCGGACTGCCGCGTTGCAGCCCCGGCCGGGACCGTTTCCGCCTCCCACCCCCAACGACACACGTGGGCCCGGGGCGGCCGGGTGGGTGCGCGGGGGCCCCCTGGCGGCTGGTCGGGCGAGGCGCCGGGCCTGGCCGGAGCGGGCGCCGATGGACGCGGGGCGCTGCCAGCCGGGCGGGCGGCTGGACATGAGCCACGGCTTCGTGCGGCACATCCGGCGCAACCAGATCGCCAGGTGGGGCGGGGGAGGAGGAAGGGGAGGGGGCGGCGGAGGGGAGGTTCGGGGTGGGGGCGCTGAGGCCCCGGGGGGGGAGGGGCTGCTCCCACCGGCTCTTCCCTTCCGCGCAGGGACGACTACGACCGGCAGGTGAAGCAGGCCAAGGAGCAGCTGCGGCGGAGACTCACGCCCGCGCCCCCCCGGCCCCGCAGGCCCGACCAGCAGGTCTACCGCGCCGGCCGCAGAGGTGAGTCCACCCAGGCCCCGCCCCCGTCGGTCAGTGGCCGTTGGTCGGTGGAGAGTCCCCCTGACTCCCCCTTTCCCTCCCCTTCTCTCTCTCCATCCCTCTCTCTCTCTCCTCCTCTCCCTCCTCTCCCTCCCTCTCTCCCCTTCTCTCTCCCTCCCTCCCACTCTCCTTCATCCCTCTCTCTC
>WNWU01000075.1:4736600-4756772 GCA_012654045.1 Ptyas mucosa
CTCTCTCTCTCCCTCCATCCCTCTCTCTCCCTCCCTCCCACTCTCCTTCATCCCTCTCTCTCTCTCTCTCTGCTTCTCTCTCCATCCATCCCTCTCTCTCCTCTCTCTGCCTCACAGGTGCAGCCGGAGCAGCCCCTGGCGGCGTCGAGGGCGAGTCGGAGGCATCAAGCGGGAGCAGCTCCAGCAGCCGCGAGCGGCGCCCCTGCGGCCCGGCCCTCTTCTGCCTGGAGTACGAGGCTGACGGTGGCCAGGTCACCTCGGTGGTGGTCTACCAGGTAGGTGGCCGGGCGAGGAGGAGCCGCGGCTTCAGGCGCTGCCCGGTTCCTCTCCGCTGCCTCTGCCAAAGCGCCCCAGGACTCCCCTCGCTCTTCCTGGGATGCTGCCAAACCACCCCCCTTTTCCTGCACTCCAGCGTGATGAGCCTGGGATAGGCTGGGCGGGAGAAGGTTTGGCTGGCTGGCTTAGGAGGAGCCTCCAGATGCTCTCTGGGCAGATCAAGGCCAGCTGGGCTTTGGTCATTTTAGTGCATTGTTATTGTTTCTACCGATTGTGTTAAAGACCAAATAGCTTGAATGCTTGGAAAGGCTACTCTCTGGGCAAAACTCGGGGAACTCCATAGCAGAACACAAGATTGATTTTTTTCATTTTCCTGGCCACTTTGTGTTTTCAACGCTGCATTGGCTGGAACGGTCCTGTCCTCAATGGCATCATGGGCATACTATTCAAGCAGGTTTTGCAAAAATGGGTAATAAATATTAAACAACTAAACAGTTACATATAAAGAATGTTCCTCTAGTGAATATTTGTAGCTCAGGGTTGAACGTCTCAGAAACCCCCAACAGACTATTACAACTAACTACATGGCGTCAGTGTCGTAGACAAACCCAATAAAGCCCTCCAGAGCAGTCTTAGTAAAGCCAAAGACCAGTTTGGGGCCTGTCACAACTAGCTCTGACCCACCAGCAGCAATGAGAGCCCTTCGTTGACCTTTCTACTTGAGGTGAAGGACGTGGCTTTCGAGACTCCGATTGTGGCTGGATTATGGTTGTGGGGCAGCCCTTGAACACAGCAGTGTGATAATGTGGACCTCCCGGGGTTCTGCATGCCCAGGTAATTTCATAGGTTGTGAACTGTCTTCCAAATCAAATTCAGGACTTCATGATGCTGAAAAAAAGTTGCGCACTCAAACCACTTTTATAGCGTTGTACTCCCAGTTCTTAGAGCGGCTCCTTCTGTGGGCCTCTCCTGGATACATTTGACATGGAAGGACTGGCCAATGGCGGAGTCAGCTCTCTTACTACATTTTAATAGGAGCATTAAAACACTATTTTCCCTTTTAAAGGCCACTGCTGTGTTTTTTTATTTTTAAAGGGAGCTAATATTTTTGCTGTGTTCTTTCAGTCATCAAGAGAACGGCACATCCGTTTTCTAAATTAATATTTTGGAATCAGCTTGCATCTGGTTTGACCCCATTGCT
Organism: Ptyas mucosa; assembly: GCA_012654045.1. Taxonomy (NCBI): domain Eukaryota; kingdom Metazoa; phylum Chordata; class Lepidosauria; order Squamata; family Colubridae; genus Ptyas; species Ptyas mucosa. The sequence goes on from WNWU01000075.1 coordinate 4,738,078, forward strand.
GAACTGCCTCTTGGGAGTCGAGTCATTTTAGAAATGGGAGTTTTCAGGCTCTGAGCTAAGAACTGGTTGTTTTAGGAAGCATTTGGACAAAACTGCTGCTGCTTTATATATATAATATTTCCTGACAGTAGATGGATTTTTTTCTTACTTTCCATCAAGCTTTTATTATTCCACTGCTGTGTTTGGTTTTTTTGCTTTTTAAATTATTCTTCAGCAAGCTGGCAGTAAAGCGAGCGAGTTTTATCCCCCTTTTTGTGACCAACCCAACTTGAAGTTTCCACCAGTGAGGTTTGGTAGCAAAACCATCCATTTTCACTGTTTACTTCTAAAAAGACTGAGAAGTATATATTAAGCTCCTGGAAGCTTTATGAAGGTGTGTTTTATAATCCCCAAAGAGTTGCTTAGGAGCGCTTAGGCTTGGTCATCCGAGCAGGGTGTTTCCTAATGGGTTCGTCTGCTTCTTGGTACAGGACAATGACCCGGAAGAAGTGGTGGAGAAGGTCAGTGCCCAGAATCAGCTGGAGCCAGCTTTGCACGAGGCCCTTCGGCAACGAGTGCAAGAGGAATTGGAGAAGCGGCGAGTGAAGCGCTGAGAGCCATTGCAGGGACTGAGGAATGCTTTAGGGGAAATGGCGCTGGGCCTGCTTACCAGCACACAGGACCAGGCTTGGGGGCTCCCCTTATGCTGCTCAAGGGCGCCATCAGGAGCAGCGGCAGAAGGAAGCAAATCCCCACAGGCCATCCTTTGACAGATCTGCCCCAAAAGGAAGCGAGCCAAATTGTTGCAACCCAGACTTGCTTGCTTGGCTCTGTATCGTAGTGGTCTCCCTCCCCCTCTTGCAAACATCCAAGTCGAGCCTGCTGTTTGCCTGGACGCCAGACCCAGGCGGAGGTAGCAGGGTGTTCCCGGCTGCCTTACCCAATTTCTCAGGGTCTTGGATTATGCCGAGGGTAGAGACGGCTGCTGTGAATTAGTTACTGAGGGGAGCTGCTCCGTTGTCTAGATTTGCAGCTTTTTGGTAGACCAGCCAGAAGGACCTTCCCTCGTGCAGAAAGTAGGACGGCTGGGCTGACCCAAGGATTGGGGTGGGGTGGGGTGGGGAGGATGGGAAGCAGCAGGACTCTCTTGGAGGTCGTTCCTTGCCCTCTTCCTGCCAGCAAAGGTTCTCAGAAGTGTAGCACAAGGTTGTAAATAAAGACCTAGAACCTGCTCTTCCATAATAGTTTTTGGTGCAGGAATTTGTTCTGAATGCTTGTGGAGTTCTGTGAAAACCTACCCGACCCCTTTGTTGACTAAACATTGTTGGTGCTTAAGAAGGCGCTGTTGTCCCGGTTCTTCCTGCCCCAGGATAAGGTTCTCGAGTCAGTTAACAATGCAGGGAGGAGACAGAAGATCCAGAATTGAACTCTGCTTCTTTGAAAAGGACTTGCATTTACATTCTTGTGTAGGAACAGACACAACACATTTGAGCTACAAAAAAGCAAACTGATTTAGGGATTGACCTGTGAAGGACATCATCACTAATGGATCTAAAACTCCTGAGACTTTTGGCATAACAGCAGGGTTCAACTCCCACCATCTAGGCATCCCACAAATAATTTTTCATTCCGAAACCTGAATTAGAATAGATCTAAATAGCCAGTTTCCTCCCAGACCACCTAGAGCTTAAAAGGACATTCTCCAAAGAAAAGTTGCAAGGCTGGACTCCCCTGGGGTGAACAGAGCACTCCTACCTGCCATCCCCCTTGCGAGAGCATCCCTGCCTCCATGCACACCTGCCATTTGGGGACATGGGCACTGAAAAGGAGTTGTGGTACACGTATACCCGCAAGGGAGTGTCAAGGATCGGGTCCTGTAGCCCCCCTCTGCCCCGCGGGTCTCAACAGCTCTACCCACCACCTGTTGCATTGCCCCATCCTATTCAGTAATCCTACTACCAAGCTGCCTCCCTCAAAGAAGAAACATTTGGACTAGATTTCTTCCCAGAACAGTCACTGGTAACATTAGGAATTTGTCTTTGCATCAAGGTTACAAAAAAAAATCTAAGGGGCTTAGGAGATCTCCAGAAGGGCAGAATTTGGGCAAAGCCTTCGCAGTTCCAATCAGTCGAGGAAATCAGATGGTTGAGTTCCAGGGCTGCCAGGGCCCTGACGGGGAGGTTTCCGAGTCAGAACCTGTCCCTCCCTTAGCTTCAGCCAGGCCCAGGATGTGTTCCGGGGGGAACCTGGAGCAAAACAGCTACGTGGTTTTTCTAAAAAGCTCATCCGAGGGGATTGTTTTATTTCATGTTTATTTATTTACAGAAAGGCGTAAACTCACCTTTTAATAAAAGATGTTGGAAAAAATGCTACCAGATTCCTTTTTGGTTTTTCGTTAATAGCCTCCTCCTGGGCTTTTATTTCTGGGCACCTGAAGCAAAATAATGTAAGGCCCGTATTAAGAATCGATTTGGGTGATGTCGATCTCTTTCTGCTCCTTTCTGAAATTTTGGAAAAGTCCAATAACTTTTGCTTGTTTTTCTTCCTTTGGTTTCTATCCATCCATTCACATCACTTGATAGAATTTGTTCCTCTGAATCCAGCCACTTAGAATGCTGCACAATTTTCCCCAAACCTTTTATTTGGTTTTGGTTTTCATTATCACCATTCACTGAAGTGCACCCACAAACCCTACAATGCATGATTTTGCTCTTTCTTTTAGGCCTTTTGTTCACAATTAAGCATACACCTTCACTTCCATGCGGGTTTTCCTGACTTTCCCTCCACAAGATCCTTCAGCTCTGGTACATCCTTTAATGTCAGTTTCCAGAGATACAATGTATCCATTGCCTTCCCATCACTTCATGCTCTCTACCACATGCAACCTATGCCACGAGAGATAACAGGCCCACAAACATGCCTGTTGTACATCAAACTTTTTAGTAAAATAAAAGTTCCTGGCGTATCATTTCCCACAAACGGTAAGGAAACAACTTTTGATTGTAATGGCTCCCTGAGGACCAATGTTTTTCCAAGAGTTTCTACCCATCCAATCTGATCCAACAGCCAGGCTGCAAATCCATCAGCCAAACGCCAGTGGTGGGAACCAGAGGAAAGGGGCCCTGCCTGATGGAATATCCCCCCCCCCCATTAGAACAGCTAAGAGGCCCTGTTGGCCTTTCCCAAGAAACTTGGCTCTCTAGCTGGGCTGGGTGGGGCCCAGTTATTCCTCTGCGCTATTAATTAAGTCACCAGGGCTGCTGTTTACACTCATTTTATGGAAGTTTTTATTTTTTTTAAATGTCTTTCACGTTGTTGTATAGTTTTAGAACGGTAAGCCCCCCACAGTCACTTGACTGAGTTGGATGGCCATAAACAAACCATGTTTAAGCACATTTTGAGCGGGGTCAAGCACAGCCGCCCTTGGAAGCAGCTGGGAAAGCCCCACCCTGAGCGAGCAGCAGCGTCCCTGGCTCGGCTCTAGGAGCGGGGGGGGGGGGCAGCTTGGGACCGGTCCCTTCCCTCCTTCTCCCCCCAACCTACCTTATTCGGGGGGGGGGGTAGGAGTGACCTCGAGCTCCCCTACAAGGAGACCCAGTCCCGGCTCGGGTCTGCTTGGCCGGTCGTGGGGGACGCTCCTTCCCGGACATCCTCGGGGCTGCCGCGGCCCAACCTTCGCTTGCTCGAAGCCGAAACTGGCCGAAGTGGATCCAAGAGGCCGAGCGCCCCACGTCCCCCTCCGGGGAAAGTCCGAGGCAGCGGCCGACCAAAGCGGCGCAGAAGCCCAAAGGTTGGATGGCGATTTCTCGATCAACCCACGCGCAGCCCCTCACAACGCCCAGGCTGCAGAGCGCAGGCGCAATCCACGACCGAGCCCATCCTCCCCAGCCGAGAGGGCCGGCTCCGGCAAGGCCCGGCCCCGCCTGCCCCGCCACGGTCCGTCAGCCGAGGCCGCTTCGCCATGCCCGAGGTGCGGCGCGTCCCGAGAGCTTCTGCCTGGCGCGGCCCCCGACCCCGCTCCCTCCGGCCCCGAGGCTGCCCGGCCGAGCAAGAGCCCCTCCGGAGCCCGCCGCCAACCCCCGCTCGGCTCCGAGGCCGCAGCCGGGAGAGCGGCGGCGGCTCCTCCCAGCTCGCCCCGCGCGCGCCCCCTCCCCGCCGGCTGCAGCCCGGGCCCCGCCTGGTCAGCTGGGCGGGCGGGCGGCCGGCCGGGAAAACGGCGAGCGAGCGGCGGGCGGCCGGGACCGGCCTGGCTTCCAAAGCTCCGTCCGGCAGGGGCGGCGGCGGCGAGCGGTAAGGGAAGCGACCCCCGCCCGGCATCCCTGCCTCCTTCCTCCGAGAGCCAGGAGAGCTAGGAGGACGGCCAGCCTCCCCCGCCGCCGCGCCCTTGTCTCGCCGCCCACGCGGAGCCTCTGCCGGCGGGGCGCCTCCCCCGGCGGGGCCGGGTCGAGCTGGCGGAGCCTGGCGCCGGCAGTGGAGAGCCCGCCGAAGGGCCCTTCTGTTGGGGGGCCGAACGGGAGGGTGCAGCGCCGCCATGGGCCGGTGCGCGGGAAGAGGGAGCCCGGCCGCTCCTCTCGTTCTTTGCATCGCTCCTGGCTCCCCTGGGAACCCGCTTTCAGTTGGGGGTCTCTCTCCCTTCCTGCCTGAGCTGTTTGTCAGGCCTCCCGGGAGACTCCTTGCTTTTGGCCTTCCTGCTCCTTCGGGATGGGGTTGGTTCCTGCCTCCTGTCCAGTGTCGGTCTAATCCCTTAAGCGATCCCTCACCTCCACTGTGTTTTCTCTGAAGAGGTTTCCCTTCTCCTCCAAGAAGCTTCTTCAGCTCTGACCGGATTTGGGGGGGGGGGGGGGGAAGGAGCTGAAGAAACTTCTTGGAGGAGAAGCGAAAAACCGGAAAGCTCAGTTGCCTCTTGAAAAAGCACCTTTGGGCTAACCTGGACCTTGGCCCGAAGGGATTCTGCTGGGTCTCTGCTGGGGCAAAACCTGAAAGGCGCTGGGGGGCATTCTTGAAGTAAGGCCGGTAGAATTCATCTAGTCCCGTTTCCTGGAAGGACTGACCCTGACTGACCCCTCTTTTCCTCCTGCTTCTCTTCTAGGAGGTGCCTTTGGATGGTTCCAGCTGGAGGCCTTGGGCTATAGCTGCCCCCCCCTTCCCATCCCGCCCCTCCCATCCCTTCTCCTCTCTCCCCCCCTCCCCCTCTTAAGGGTCCCCCTTCTGCACTCACTAATGACTGCGTGGATCATCCTCCCTATCAGCCTCTCTACCTTCTCAATCACTGGAATATGGATTGTGTAAGAGCTATTGTGAATTGTGGCTGGGTCATACACGAGGGGTGGAGCCTCTGGCATGCTTTGTTTCCTCCCGCAGAGAAGCATCGGGTTCCTCTGCTATTCCCTGAGCCGCAGGGTTGTATCAGCAGTTCTCTTGCGTTTCCCAAAAGGTGACTTAGCAAATGTGTTGCCAAATCATGACCTGCAAACACGGAGGAACATGGTTGTTGCGTGGTTCTCTGCCTTTTGAACAAGCTGGTGCTGAACGTGCTGGAGGCCATAAAGAGACCAAAGCCAGATCAGCGTAGCTCGTGTCTCCTCTGGAAGGGATTGTTTGTGGCCCCTTCTTCCTCCTGCCCCAGCAGCCTCAAGGCCTGGCTTAGCCACAGCTTCCCTTGGGAGGTGCCACGCTTTCTGTGGGCCACCTTTCAGTGCCAGGTTGCCTAATGTGGCTCACCTGTCCACATCAGGGCTACCTTTATTCTGATGCTCTTGAGGGTATGTGAGTACAATGGTTGCTTGGGCTGGCCCAGCCCTGCAAGAGGGTTAAAATACCCTTTTAAATATTGTTACTGATTTTTTAATGAAGAAATATTTTTTAAAAGATATGTATGTGAAATTTGAACACATAAAAGATTTTCTGGAGCATAAAGTTCTTGTTGTGGTTCGTTGTAAATTAATTGCAATCCTATCTGAAATAAACTTGTAGTTTTACACTAATTTGTCTGTGGGAAAAACCATTGTAAATGCATCCTTGTCTCTTTTTGTTTTAAGTCACTAGTAAACATTTACACAGGATGTCAGGAACCCTAACCCTGGGGCTCTTATTACACCAGTTGCCAAAATACAAATGGCGAGAAATAACTTATATTTCAAAAAATGAGGCTCAACTTTGTGGGTCTAAAGTTACAATCCATCCAGTAAATGGTTTGCATTTCTGTCTTGCACATCCTGTCCAGCCAACAGCTTGAAAGGACTCCCTAGGACTAACTGCCTAGTTTTCTACAGTAGGTCAGCCAAGATCAGCAAGGTTTTGACAGACAATAACTCCCGTTTCTATTTATTTGGCATCAATTATTTCTAAGCTGGTCCAAAATGTTTGCATTGATGTAATTGAATGATATGGAAAGCATGGCCGAGGGAGAACAAAACAGTGCAAAGGTTTGGTGTTGGTTTCCCTTCAAGAAGAGCTTCGTGGCTTTGGGGTGCTCCACAGCTCTACATTTGGGAGACAGAATGCAGAATTGATGAAACCAAATGATGCAACCCCAGTGGAGAACTTTGTGGAGATTACAGCAACAGGTTTTTTAAAGCATTTCCTCTGGATCCAGATTTCAAATGGACCAAGCCCAAAATCTTTAGTGCACATCTTGGGCAGAACCGGAATGTGGAACTTTTTATTGTTAACCTACATGCTCAAAGGACTAATCTGGCAAACTTAAGCAACCAAAGTTGGCTGTGGGGTGTCAGGCAAAGGTCACGTTCGTATCTGGTCTCCTGAAGGCTGCTTGGAAAGCACGGTGGTGGCGGCTTCAGGGTTCATTCCAGCTGGGCCGGTTTTCTGACCAAATGGCCCAACTCAGTTGAGACTGTCATTTCTTTCAATAAGGCCTTGTGGTTTCCTGAAAATCTTCTTGTTTTTCAGGAATGGAGGTTTCCAGTCTTTAGATAATGGGCTGTACTGAATCTTGCCTATATGTCCTTAGTGGGCCAGGGATTGGGAGGCCTATAGGGAAAGACCAGGGAACAGTGCCTAGATGGGCCGTTGCAGGTGAATGAGAGATGTGCCCTAATTGTGGCCGTTTTCTGTAAACTTCAGTCTCTCTAAATTGGCACTTGGGAAGTGAAAGTGGTTTCTTCTAAACACGTTGTGGGCCTGGTGATGTGAACTTGGGATTTCCTTCACACAAGGAGGCCTCTGCCAGAAAGCTGCATTCTCTGCCATTTCGGTGGAATTCAAAGATATACTGGGGGAATTAAAGGAGTTTGTTCAACTGATTTGATATTGTTGCTCTGATTGGTTGAGAACCTTGAAAAATCTGTTGGAAAGCCAATAGAGACTTCCATAAACATTAGGGAACTGCAGTGCTTATTTTCAGGCTTACCCAATTCTTGCTGTCTTACCATCTACTTTGTTCCATTTTGCTGCTTCTAGCTATGCCATGGCAGTCATGAACCACCACGTGTGCCCTGTTGAGAACTGGTGAGTTGGAAAGCAGGAGAACTGGTGAGCTGGAAAGCAGGAGGGCAGTGGGAGAAAGGAGGGCGCTGAAGCATCTCAGAATGCCACTTAATCTATCCAAATGGCTGCAGGTCGTACAACGAGTCTTGTTCTGCTGATTCTACCAAGCACGGCTACCCCAAAAGCTGCTGCACCTTGGAAGATGTCCCTTTGATCAGGTGAGGTGGAAAGAAGCTTGTGGAGGATGAGCCGGTGGCTGCATCTGCTGCTCCAGATGTGGCCTCATGAAAAGGTTTCCAGGCAGTTCCCAAATCGGGCAGTTTCAAGTGTGTAGGACGAGGTGCTGGTTTCCCGTCTTGTGCTAATGCTCTTTTCCTGCCCTTTAGTAAATGTGGCACTTACCCTCCTGAAAGTTGTCTCTTCAGCCTTATTGGGAACATTGGAGCTTTCTTGGGTAAGTATTCATTTCCCTCTTTTTCCAGTTTCATTAGTGAGCGAAGAAGCCGGTGGCAGAGTGGCCACTGCCCACTTGCCACTCAGTGAGCAACTGCTGATCCCAGGCAGCGAGACTGTCCAGAACAAAACGTACACCCTTAATTCAATCATCTTAGCATTCTGGGGGCTTCCTGAAGGTCAGCAGGGTCAGGGCTGTGCAGGAAGCAGGGTGGGGGAACAGCAGGTATCTTCTCTTCATCAGGTAAGCTTTCCAAGTACCTCCTCCTTTGCGGCTGTCCTCCGGGAACCCATTGTTTCCCCAGTCTTTGCCAAAACGCAGTGCCCAGAATTGGACACAATACTCTGGATTTGTATTACAATAACTTCTCTTAAGTTTGACATTATGCCTATTGATGCAGTTTTTGCCCTGTGTCCCACTGCTGGCTCATGTCCAAGTTTTGATTGATCAAGATACTCAGATTCTTTTGACACGTACTGTGAAAAAATGTGGAGAGACTAGAAAGAGTGCAGAGAAAAGCAACAAAGATGATTAGGGGACTGGAGGCTAAAACATACAATGAACGGTTGCAGGAATTGGCTAGTCTAGTGAAGGACCAGGGGAGACACGGTAGGAGTGTTCCAATATTTGAGGGGCTGCCACAGAGAGGAGGAAGGGGGTCAAGCTATTTTCCAAAGCACATCAAGGCCAGACAAGGAAAAATGGATGGAAACTGATCAATTGTATCATTTCTTATACATGTTGCTGGCAACTTATAGTTCAAACACCACCTTTGTGCATCCACATCCTTCTCTTAAGTCCCCCGCCCCATTTATCTTTTCACTGGAACGTTGTGCTCATTGGGATTCAAGGTCATAAAACCTGGAGTCTTGTTTTTTTGCATGACCTGGTTTTGCCAATGTGCCAAGTTTCAGTTTGTCCTGATAAGTCAGCCAGCTAGCTTCATATAACGTCTTAAGGCTTATGATGGCGGGCTTGGTTTTGACTGCCATGTTGTGCATGTCCCTGTGGACTTTTGTCCCCAGGAATGTCATTCCCCAGAGAGCCCAGTGCTTGTCCTGCTGCTTTGCATGCTGGGTTTGACGCGCCTCTCTCTCTCTCTCTCTCTCCCCTCCCCTCCCCTCCCAGTGGCCATCATCTGCTTCCTGCGCTACGGGCAACTCCTGGAGCAAAGACAGGCCTCCAGGGTGAACACAGCAGCCCTTGTCACCGGTTGCACCAACGCGGCTGGCCTGGTGGTGGTTGGAAATTTTCAGGTTGGTTGAGAGAAGATTTGTCTCCAAGATTAGGCTTCCTATGAGCTGTTTTTGCTTCCGGGCCCTGAGGGGCCTCCTGGGTGGCTGTTTGGCCTTTGCGGAGCAGAGAGAAGCCCACGACAGATTAGTTCCCATTCTTCAACAAAAGCTTGGGCAGGGAACTCGTTCGGCTTGAAGATGGCAATAATTGCCACTGTAATACTGCCTTTGCTCTAACAGCCAAAACCGGTCTGGTACATCCCACAGGGGAGGCTTTTGCAAACGCAGAGCTGCCAGAAAGTTGCCACGCCTGAACTCCTCTTTAGCCAGGCCATTCGGCCTTGCCAGGGTGGAGTGGGTGCGTCAGTTGGATTGGCCGTTCGAGCTATTGCTGCGTTGCTTGTGCTGATGTTGCCAGAGGCTTGTGTTCCCCGAGAGGCAACGGCTGCTTTTTGCCTCAGTGGCTTCATTGGAGCCAGACTCATCCTGGGCATGAAGCCCCCACTTCAGCCCTGGTCCGAGTTGCCCAGTGGGCTGCTGAGGCAAAGCTGGCTCGCAGAGGCACAAGAGGAACCATCCCATTTGGGCTTCCCGCTGCCTCTAGGTGGATTATGCCAAATCTCTTCACTACATCGGAGCTGGCGTTGCCTTCCCAGCTGGCCTGCTTTTCATCTGCCTCCAGTGCTTCCTCTCCTATCACACGGCGGTTTCTGCCCTGGACTTCTGGATGGCCTATCTACGCGCTTTCCTCTCCACCATGGCCTTCATCTCTCTCGTCTTCAGTATCCTTTTCTGGCAACCTGCTGGTTGTGGAGAAGCTGAGAGGCCCTTTGTCTTGCTTCTCCTCCAACCTTCGCTCCCGTGCTCTCTCGGAAGCACCTGTCTCCCCCCATGCAGAAGAACTGTGCCCTGCCCACATCCAGTCCCTGGGATCGGCGCCACGCTCAGCTTATGTGCTTGGGCACCTGGCATCCCCCGGGCAAGGCCATCTTCTTCCCTGACCTTCCCTTGACTCCGCTCCAGGTGGCATCTTCTTTATCCACGAGAGCTTCCTCCTGCAGCACCTGGCTGCCATCTGCGAGTGGGTCTTTGTTATCGACATTCTCGTTTTCTATGGAACCTTCAGCTACGAGTTTGGTGCCATCTCCAATGAGACCCTGGTGGCCGCCCTGCAGCACTCCAGCGGCCGAGGCTGCAAGTCCCCGGGCAGCAGCAGCACCTCCACTCACCTGAACTGCCACCCGGAGAGCATCGCCATGATATGACCGTGGGGGTGGGTGGGGGAGAGGGTAGGTTCACCCCACCATCTCCGCTGCTCTGGCAGGCTGTCTTTTCTTCTGGCAATTTTTATACCAGGATTGTTTTTTTAAAGGATACATTGCTGCCTAGCCCTTCTAAGAAATCGTTCATTTTCCAAATCTCCAGAGAAGTTCCAAGGATCTCTTTGCCCAGCCTTGGCGTAAGGACACCTTGAAGCGTTTTCTCTGCTGGATCTCTTGCCGCCCTTCAGGGAGTGCCTCCAAGCCAAAAGTGTGCTCTTGTGTTTGTGTGCTGGGGTACCGAAGAACCCAGGTTGCTCTGGCAAAAATTGTGCCTCACTGCCACCCCGTCTTCTTTCGAGGCAAGAGTTGCTTAAGCTGCAGAAGCAAGTTTATTTGGGGATGTCCCCTGTGCTGGTGGAAATACACCCCTCCTCTTGTTAAGAAAATAAAAGTATGAGAGAGAGAGAGTACCTCCGCCATTTTCACACACACACACCCCAACATCATACGGAGTTCATTTCTTCAGCCCTGGGTAAAGTGGTTTGATATTTTGTAGAACTTTTTTGTATCTTTACCTATATAAAAAGAGCTATCAGAGGAAGACTGCTGTGTGGTGTGAAGGGTGTTTCTGTGTTGGGGGGTGGGGAAGGACTTCCCTTGCCACAAAACCCCAGAGCAGCAGAAAGTCAAGTGAAGTTTGCCTCCAGGACTATTCTGGAATGCAGATGTTGCCCACACCAAAAGTTGGCTCAACATCTGGGCAGTGCACAGACATGATAACCCATTCATATTTTGGCCTAGAAAAATGCCCTGTCTTGGTGCCCTAAATTAACAGTGAAATTCCTCCTGCTGCCCGTATTGGATTCAGAGTTGGGCGACAGAATCATTCCTTGTTCTGCAAAGTTAGAAGGGTTGTAAGAGAAACAAAAGTGTTGCTGATATAAGATGGTCTCTAAGCTTGGTAAAAGTGCTACAACTTGCTGCTCTCTGGACCACGATGGTTGTCGGGCATCTCCAGATCAGCTGGCCAGGTCAAGATAAACTCGTCCTCCGGAGGGAACTTGAAGAGCCCTACCCATTGCCCTTAATTAACCCAAATTCCAGATTAATTAAGAAGTAGCCAAATCAACATCTCTGCAATGCAGTTTAATTAACAGAGGCAGATCTTGGGAAAAGGCAGCTGGGAATTGCATAGGTTGTCCTACGATGTATTATAACATTTTGTTTTTATGTTTATTATGTGTTTTCTAGATAGATAGCCTTTCACAAGGTTTTTCTCCTTGGCAACTCCCCCCCCCCCCCCAATGTGACGGCTCAGCTGGCACAGCTTTCAGAGAGAAGCAGCCGCAGCCTAAATTCTCGCCTGCAGCCACTTCTGGGAATTAATCTGGCTGGATGTGACAAGGATAAGAAGTGGAAAAGGGTGGAGAGAAACACACTGAATGCTATTATTTTTTGCACAGAGCCCATTTTGGGGGGCAGTTGCCCACATCTCTGCCCCAACAAGGCCAAGCAACCTCAGCGTTGATAACAAAGACTTGTGCTATTTTTATTTTTCAAAAGTCACTCTGAGCTCTGCCTATTTGAGGACTTGCTTAGAAAAAGCATTGAGAGAGGGGGACGGGACCCACAGTGTCACTTGCGAGTGCTGCTTTTCTTGCCCCCCTTGCAACTGGGGACATCCCTGCTGTGGCCCAGATGACCAAGGCAACCGTGGGGAGGGGGGGTCACGTGTACATGGCGCCATGGAGATATTCCAGCCGGTGCACTTGCTGCTGCCTCCGAACCTTGAGGATTAAAAGGGAGGCGTTTGTCCCATGGACCCCGAATTTCCGCGCGTCCCCCACCCCGGGCCTTGCAGCAGAGAGAAGCCGGGAGCCGCGGCCGCTTCCTCGCCTCCTGCTGCACTAGAAGGGGAAGCCACGCAAGGGGGGGAGCCGAGAGAGGGCGGAAGTCTCCCCCACCGATTCTCCCTCCCTTCGAAGCTGAGCCTGAAACCCCCAGGATGGGCACAGCTGCCCCGCAGCCCCCCCTCACCTTCTCCTCCTTGTACTCCTCGTAGTCCTGGTCATCGGTGGGCAGCTCGTGGCGGCAGAGCGGGCAGGAATTGGTCTGGGCAGGAGAGAGGGGGGCGCTCAGCACCTGCGCGGGGGAGGGGGCTGCCTCCCCCCTCCCTCCCTCGCCCGCGCCTCACCTTTCCGAGCCAGGGCAGGAGGCAGCCGGCGTGGAAGAGGTGCTGGCAGGGCATCTTCCTCGCCGCCTCCTCCGCCTCGAATTCCAGCAGGCACACCGGGCACCGGAGCCCCTTCGCTGAGCGCCGCGAGGGCAGGACCGGGAAATGAGAGCGCGTCAAACCGGCTGCGTCGCCTCCCTCCCCCCACCCCCGGGACCCGTTGAGGAAGGCCGGGAGCCGCCCCAGAGAGCGAGCCGCCACCTTCTTCCCCGGGGCTCCGCCTTTGCTCTCCGGAAGCCCCGGACGGAGCCCTCGCCCTCCCGCCCCGCCCCGCCCCTCCCCCGGGAGAGCCCCGGCCCACCTGCTTGCGGGGCGCCGACCCGCACCTCGGGCAGCCCCTCCACGGCGCTCCTGGCGGCGGGCGGGGGCAGCCGGTGGTCCCAGTCGCCGCCCTGCAGGGCGCCCACGTCGATCTCCAGGCCGTGGAAGAGAGACCTGCAGGCGCGCAAGGGAAGCCGTCAGCCCGGGGAAGGCGGGGAACCGGACGCAGCCCTCCCGGCTCGGTCTGGCGGCGCTCCCGACGCCCGTCCGCCACCCCCCCCGGCCCCCCCTGACCTGGCCAGCTCCAGCAGGGCGCGGCGGGGCGGCAGCGGGTCCCCCGTCGGGGCTCCGGGCTCGCAGTCGTGCTCGTCGAAGTACGACGCCATTGCCGGCATGGCAGGCCCCGCCCCGCGCCTCATTGGACGGCCTCCGGCGCTTCTCCCGCCCCGCTCGGGAGCCTTTGCCCCGCCCCCGCCCCGCCCCGCGGGGGTCCGAAAGTCTCCACGCGTGGGGGGGGGAGCGAAGGGGGGGCCTCCTGCCCTCGCTGAGGCGCCCTGGAGGCCAAGCGGTCCCGCCCCGTCCAGCTTCCCGCTTTATTTATTTATTTCTCAACAAGTACAAGGAAACAAGTAGCAGTGTAGACATAGACATGGACACATGAAAAACAAATTGGCACAAATAAAAGGAAATAAATAGGCAAAACAGCCATAACCACATAGAATGAGTACATACAAATGGGGACAGTAGGACAGGGACGGAAGGCACGCCCCTTATGCACCCACCCCCCTTAGGGACCTCTTAAGAAACATGAAAGGTCCAGTGGTTCGCACCGGTTTGCGAGAGCCGGTAGCGGTGACAATATGACCGGTTCTGTCTTCAGGAGCTGGGCCCTCCTGCCCACCCCAGCATTATATGGACCTTATATTTCTTCTTTTTTCCCCCAGCTGAGAGGTGCAGCAGAGCGGATTGCCACACCTCAGCTGGGCAGATTTGCAACGCGCTTGCACAAAGTGCAAGTTTGGCACACAGGCGAGCAAAGCGCACACACAAGGAGAACCGGTAGTAAAGCTGCTTAGAACCCACCCCTGGAAAGGTCCACGGTAGAGAGTTTAAGGTAAAAGGTTTGGGGATTACAGAGACCAACAACAGGATCAGGTAGAGTGTTCCAGACATTTACTACTCTATTGCAGAAGTCCGATTTCCTACAATCAAGATTAGAGCGAATTGCATTTGAGTTGGAATCTACTGAGAGCGCTTGTGTCATTGCGATTGAAATTCAAGGACTCATTTACAGGTAGGACATTTTGCTAAATAATCTTATGAACTAAGCTTAGGTCGGAACGTAGACGGCGTAGTTCCAGGCTATCCAGGCCTAAAATTTCAAGCCTGGTGGGATAGGGAATTTTGTTTCGAGCAGAAGAGTTGAGGACTCTTCTAGTAAAAGATCTCAGGACCCTCTCTGATGGATGGGTGTCTGAAATACAGTGAGGGTTCCAGGCAGAGGAGCAGTATTCAAGGATAGGTCTGGCAAAGGTTTTGTATGCCCTAGTTTGAAGTCTAGCGTTGCCAAATAGAAAACTTCGGCTTTGCAGCTGACCTGGTGGTGGGATCTCGGCCGGCGCTGCCTGAGCAGACAGACATCTCCCCTCCGCAGAGAAGGCGCCCCCGAGGCCTCCGAAGGCACCACTTGGGAGGCGAGGGGCCAGTCCGCTGGAAAGGGGGCCGCCTCCTGCTTGCTGAAGCCCCGTCCGGCGGAGCGTCTCCCTCCGGGCCAGCAAAGCTAAGCCAGGCCGCCCCCGTCCAGCCAGCGGGGCGTTTGAGGGGGCAGTGCAGCTCCTAGGTGTGCAGATCACCCCCCAAGGAGAAGCCCCCCCCCTTCCTCTAATGCTGAAGCTGCTTCAAGCAAGTTCTGGAGTGTGAGTGAGCCAAGTGAGTGGTGGGCACTTTGGGGCCTCAGGGGACAAGGGACCCCAAAGCTCCCGTCCCAAGGAGGGCACATTTGGGCCCCAGGCCAGTTATGGCTCCCCAGGGCCAGTTTCCCACCAAGTGAAGGCAGAAAGAGCGGAACAAACTCTAAGAGGCTTAATAATGTTCCAGAAATCCTTTTCCTGCATCAAAATGCTTAACGCACTGTAAGCCGCCCTGAGTCTCCGGAGAAGGGCGGCATATAAATCAAATTTAAATATATATATATGTGCAAGTGGACTGTCCACTGTCTCCTCCACGAGATTGGGGAGAAGCCACTCCAGGTGACAGATTGCAAATGCCAGTGGTGGCGGGATACACCTTCCGCCTAGGGGCAGAGGATGGGGAGCCCCCCTTCACCAAGCACAGCCGGGGCGGGCGGCAGCGGTGTCGGAGAGGTAGAAAGCTCTGCCCCTGGCTTGGGAGCAGAGCCTTTCCTAACCAAACGGCCGAAGGCAGGAGATGCAAGGCCTGCACTTCGGCCCCAGTTTAGCTGCTGAAGCCCAAGACTGAACATCGGTGCACAATGCCTTGCTATGGGAATAACACGTCTCTGGCCGGGGACAATGGGGCAGGAGGTACACAAGCAGGGAGGCAGGGTTTTCCTTCCTTCCTTCCTTCACACCTACAGAGAGTCCTTCTTGGCACTGAGGTCATGGACTTGAAGGGGGCTGTGTCCTTTGCTTCCGTTTTCTCCATCGGCTTGCTTGCCATGATGAGAAACGACGGGGTCAAGGCTGCTGCCAGGTCCTAGCCAAGCCCTGATGCCCGGCACCCCTGAAAGTTTGGTCTCGGGAAGATGATTCCAGGGTGACCTGGATCAGCAGGTCAGTCACTACCAGCGCTGGTCTGTGCTGGAGCCGCCTGGTTCCCAGATCCAGAGAGAGTGAAGTAGAGGATGATGGCTGAGACGATGAGCAGGATAACCCCCACAACCACAGCCACCAGGATGATCTTGAATCTCACATTCTCCCAGCGTTTCTTCTGGGCCAGCGTCTTTGTTGTCTTGGTGAAAGTAGAACTCTAAAAAGAAAACCAATGGGAGACAGTTGCAATCTCATTCTGATGAATTCAGATAGTCCTCATCTCATAGCCGTTCATTTAGTGACTCTCCGAAGTTACAACGGTACTGGAAAAAGTGACTTTTCAACACTTTAAGACCTCTGCAATATCCCCATGGTCACATGATCATCCAAACTAGAATTCAGGAAGCAAATCTTGACAGTGAGAACAATTAATCAATGACCTGTTTGCCTCCAGAAGCTGTGGATGCTCTTTGCCTGAAGGTTTTCAAGAATGACATGGGTGGGTGCCTTCCTGCCCGCTCAAGCCACGGGTTGGACTAGAAGATCTCTGAGGCCCCTTCCAACCTTGTTCTATGTTCCTTGGGCCTGCCCCCACTGAAATTCCAACTGGCAGGTAGGCCCAACTGCTTGTCCAGCTGCCCTTGCAAGGCTCTGGACAAAGAGCTTGCTGGTCATCCTGTCTGCCCCACCCAGTCCCCACATCGCCTTCCATACCTGTTTACGAAGCTCATCAGCCCGCTCATCCAGCTCGCTAATCTTGCCCTCGCGGTCCAGCACCTTGGTGTAGTTGTCCAGCATGATTTCTGTCACCTCCTCAGCCTCCTGCTGGCATCGCTTCAGCTGGTGCTCAGCCTGAATAAGGGGACAGGTTGGTCACAGGTGGGACTGGAGCTCAGTTCCCCAGCTTGGTACAAGAAGACAATCCTTGTGACACAAGGAGGAAGGCCTGGTTGCCCAGTGCCAGGCAGGCTCAAGCGGATTAGCCGGAAGGCGCCTCTGACACCAACGTGATGGCCCTGGACTGTCTTCTCGGATGACCCTGCGGCTCACGAGAGAGCAGCCAGGTGTGCTCAGGCCCTTCTGCACCCCCAGGTGGGCATTCCAGGCATGCTCCAGAATGCACCTTTCTCTGGAAAGAGAAACTGCTGAAGGCCAGCATGCGTCTCCTTCTGAAGTAGAAGATGAGCAAAGACAACGGAGGCAGAGCCTTTAACATCCCAGGCATACATTCCTTCTTGATCTCTTGTATTTACCTTTCCCTTAGAGTGCTCCAGATACCACACATATATCATTTGGGAGCCAGTTTGGTCTAGTGGTTAATGCACCAGGCTAGAAAGCATGAGACTGTGAGTTCAAGTCCCGCTTGAGCCGTGAAAGCCGGCTGGGTGACTGACTCAGCCTGACCCACCTTGCAGGGTTGTGATGGGGAAAATAGGAGAAGGAAGGTGTGTTGGATAACTTTGCCGCCTTGAGTTGTTTGTAAAAATAATAAAGGTGGGATATAAATGAAAGAAAGAATAAATAAACCAATGAAACTTGTTTCTTTCCTCACTATCTATTTGTCCTTACAATAAACTTAAAAGAACGATTTACAACTTATGGTCCAGAGAAATCCAGTAAAACTCAAGGCTTAATGGAAATCAGAATGCCAATCTTCCTTCCTTCCTGGTGGCAGGAGAAGGGGGAGCCCACTCTCCGGTCACTTGCAATGCAGATGAACTGTCACACTAAGGTGTCTGGAACCCACAGCCGGCCATTGTGGTTCCCTTTAACTCTGCCAGGGTGCTCCCCCTGAAACCCCCCTTTATCCACCCACCTGGCTTCCTTGCTGCAAACACCCATCAGTATTTACTGATTGCCTGTGATTGACACTCAGCCTGGACTCTGCAGCCTTCTCTAGCACTGGTCATCTGACACCCCTGCCTTTCCTAAGTCTTCCTTGGCAGCATGTGGACAGGAGCCAGAGGAGAGCGGGCAGCCAAGCCAAGGCTGAAGTGCAGTAGCAGCAGGAGAGGAGATGACGCAGGACAGTCTGGGAGGCCTCGGAGCCTGCCTGGGGCCTGGGGCTTTCAAAGGAAAAGAATTTTGGCCAGCGGCATGGCTCCCCCATCTGTTTCTCCAAGTTGATTTGAGCAAGATTTAACATTGTTTTGTGATTTCCTCTTGTGCTGCCTAGCAGAGAATGCATTTTCCAAGTCCCTTAAAGTGTGTGCAAGAATCCTTGCCAGAAACTGTTCAAATATTCCCCCTGGGAACCAGCGTCCTTGTTCCGAAGGAAGGGCCAACTCCTGGGGCGTTTGGCTAGCAGGAGGCAAGGAAAGCTCTGGGGAGATCCTGCCAGGAAGCAGAGGCTTCCTGAGGGCAGGAGAGATTAACTTGAAGGCAGCCAGATACCTCCCATAGAGGACTTGGAGCGAGGAAGCAACTGGGCAGCAGAGAAGCAGCAGCCCTGAGAGCTTCACTTCTGAAAAGAGCAAAAAAAGAGGGGGGGGGGGCAGGCTCATGGCAGGGAAGCTGCTCCTCGGCTGGACAGGCTCCCTTCCCTGGAGATGAGCAGAGGCCGATTCCACAGGACACCGGCCCTGAGTGCAGGAAGTGGGCAAGCAGTGGCCACTGAAAGCTGGTATCCCAATGGTCCGGACTCGGACAATGGATGGAACATGACCGGTCTGGGTCGCCATTGTTTTCCTGCACATGATTGGGGAGGCAGGCAGGCAGGCAGGCAAGGTGGGCAACCTGGTGCCCATCAGACGTCTAACAACTTCCATACGAGCCCAATAATGTGGCTGGTTGAAGACCACCGAGTGGTCTCTTGTTCTTTCTCTTGTGCTTTGACTTCAAATGGCAGGGGAACCCGGGGTGTGAGTAGCAAAAACAGGGGGCCAGAACCAATACAGTTTACTTAAAACTCATTTAAATTCATTATAGTTGACGCCCGTTGGAACCTTGTGTAATTCGGAAAGGCAGTTTTGCTGGAAGTGGAATTTAGGGTCTCAGGCTGAGCTCCTCTTTTCTGGCCCCACATCTTCCTTCTCACGGAGGGGGGGGGGGGGA
>WNWU01000075.1:4756782-4876408 GCA_012654045.1 Ptyas mucosa
TCCCCCCCGACGGCCTCTGCCCAGCCCCAGACCGCAAGGACGCCGTCGAGCCCGCACACGTCACCCGCCTCCGGGAAGCCGGTCCTGAGGCTCCGCTGCGTTCGACCGGCGCAGGAACCCGCGAACCCGCCCGGCTGAGAAGAGGCCGCCGTCGAAGCACTAACCATGGCCGGCGCTGGGAGCTGGAGCGGACCGGAGGCGCCTTCACCCGAGCAGCGTCCTCTGGTTGCCCGGGGCGAGGGTAGGCGGGACCCGCTGCTGCCCTGCAGCACTCCGCCCCCGCGCCGCCCTCAAGGGCCGCCCTTGCCCGCTTCCCGGAACCCAGGCGCCCTTCAGGAAAGGCGATCCGGCGGCCGCCGCTTCCCCGCCCTTGTGGCTTTTGCCCGCCGGGAGCGGCTCTTCTGCCTCCGGGGCCGCAGGTCCCGCCTGCCTCCAGAGAGGCCGCCTGCCCTGATCAGACCCCAGGCAAACTCGGTGGGCCCAGGGCCCAAAGGCTTTCCACCTAAGGGGCAGGGGGGAGGAGGAGCCGCTGCGCACGTCTAAGGACAAGAACCAAGGCGCAAAATCTGCTGTTGGACTGGTTGATGCGCACCCCGCTTCTCAGCAAAGATCCCATCGCCAAATGGGAGCCAAATAGGCATTGCAGCCTCCACTAGGGAACGACTCAGCCTGCAAGGACGGCATCTTAGTTCAATCAGAATAGAGCTGGAAGGGACCTTGGAGGTCTTCTAGTCCAGCCCCCTGCGCAAGCAGGAGACCCTATAGCATTTCAGACAAGTGGCTGTCCAGCCTCTTCTTTAAAACCCCCAGAGATGAAGGACCCACAACCTCTGGAGGCAACTTCTGTTCCACTGGTTAATTGTCCTCACTGTCAGGAAATTTCCCCTTAATTTCGGGTTGCTTCTCTCCTTGATGAGTTTCCCTCCATTGTTTCTTCTCCTGCCCTCTGGTGGTTTGGAAAATAAAATGTTGAAGATGGGAACCACATCAGCTCTTTTTTGAAAGATATTGCACAATGGTTTTAAGATAACATCTGCCAGTTATATCTGGGATGTAATCCATCAGGTCCCGGTGATTTATATCCAAGATCAGACAGGTGTTCTCTAACCATTTTCTAGCTTATTTTAATTTTTATTTCTAGTCTGTCTTTTACAGTCAGGTTTTTGGTAGGTTGGGCTACGGTTTCTTTTTGCACGAAGACCGATGCAAAGAATGAATCTAAGCAGTTCTGTTTTCTCTCTGCTGCCTGTTACTTCCTTGCCATCTTCTGTTAAGTGGACCTACTGTTTCCTTGACTTTTTTTCTTGTTATTTATATGTTGAAAGAAACTTTTTAAATTATCTTTGACTTTTGTTGCAAGTCTTTGTTTATTCTGAGCCTTTGCTTTCTTGTTTTCATCTTTGCAGATTCAGCTATCAGCTGAGACTCTGCCTTAGTGATGTGTCTCTCTTTCCATATTTTGTACTTATCCTTTTTGTCTTTCAGTTTATCAGAGAGATCTTTGTGCAACCGTGCTGGTTTTCCTTCTTCTTGGATTTCTTGTTTTTCTTTTTCAGTGGTGTTTTGTTGGGACGGGCTTCTTGGATGAGAAGCAAAATGTCTTCAAGGAAAAACCAAGGAAGTCCAGTTGCCTCTTGAAAAAGCACCTTCGGGACAACCAGGACCTGGATGACTCAGAATTTCTATAGATATTCACCACAGCCAACTCAGTGCGGCCTGTTAATTGTCATCAGCTGGCCACCGCCAACTCACCTCTGCCGCAGGGGAACTCCAAATGGCCACAGGGACAACTCGCCGCAGGTGGCCGGAAGAATAGCCAGGCAGGCTGGGGAGGAAGCGGGTGGGCAGAGTGCAGAGCAGTGACAGTGGTGACCAGAGGCTTCCCATTTTCACGCACCCCTGCCGCCGCCCTCCCCGCCCCGTAGGCCCGGAGCTTGGTGTCACAGTGGTGGCGGTAGTGGGTGAGTGTGAAAATGGGATGTCCCTGGCTACTGCTGCCTTTGCTGCCCACCCCAACCACTGTCCCTGCCACCACTGTCCCCAGCCTCTTTGGCCTGGCAGTGGCGGCAGCAGCCGGAGTGTGTGAGAATGGAACTAGGTCAGAGCATGTCAGGATGACTTTAAAGATTCACCATCACCTGCCCCATGCCAGGTGCTGAGTGTTGGAAACTCAGGCACAGAGACCAGGCCAGGCACTGCTCCATGTAGCCCCTTTACACTATAAGCAACCAAGGGCTCTCAGAAAATCAGAGAACGGTCCACGATACCCAGAGCAATTCTTCTAAAATGGATTGAATGAAAAACTCTCTGGCAGCTCAGTGCTTGTAGGAACCTCTTCTGAAAAGTGGACACAGTTTAAAGATATCATCATGCAGTCTGTATGGACTGGGAACCCAGGAGCACCAAGACTCCTTTGATGAAAGCCTCAAGACCAGTTCAGCAGCCCTCGTGGGCATGAGCAAGGCCTGGGCAAACTGGCAGGACTAGCCATCCTCCATCACAAGGAAAGTTTAAGCACCTGTAATCCACAGTACAGATGCTGTCAGCTTTGGAAGCCATATTAGGCCGGAAGCTTCCAAGCTGCCACCTTCTCATGTGTGGGAAAGTAGGAGCGGGGATTTATTTGATGGCTCCCAGCAGCGTTCTGGGCACTGGGCTGCATCTCCCTCCCTCTTGTGGCTGCATGGTGGCCGTCTTCTGCCCAAAGGAATTCCTTCCCTCCCTTGTGTGGCGCATCTTTCCTTCTTGAGTGCTCTTCAGACACATCTTCCCTCTTTAGTGAGGGAAACAGTGCAAGTGGCTCTCAGTTCTCCTGGGTATGCATGCATATGTGGGTGAGTGTTTTGAGTGTTACCTCCACCCACCCGTGATCAAACTGCCCATAATTTGGCTGTTGGGAATTTAATGAGGTAACTGGTTGGGGAGCTGCCCCTTGGCCTAGGCTACCCCCAGAAGGAAATATCTGGCCCAGAAAGTCCTTTGTTCTGGGGACACAACTGGGGCAGGGAGCGGTGCACCTGGGCACCACCCACTCCCTGTGGTCTCCCAGATACCAAAAGCCGGAACACCCTCCCACAAGCCAGCAGCCAAATACCTGACATTCCTGGGAGCCCAGTCACACCTGAGGCAGGTGGGGAGGAAAGGACAGGATTTCCCAGGTTTGCCTTTCTGCTTCCAGAGCCAGAGAGGAGCTGAATGGAGAAGCACTGCCTTTCATCTTGGAGTGTGGGGTGGGGAGGAGGAGGTGAGGGAGCAGATCCAAGGTGCAGCCCCAGGTCATTCTGTTTCTCTGCTTAGATAAGAAAAGATCTCTGAAACCATGACCCTGCAGAGCTTGGGCTGCCTAGCATACATTATGGTTAGGATTCAATGCCATTTTCTGGCTTCATTCAGTGACCAAGATTGGCATGGTGTCCTCACTCAATCCTAAAGTGAGGTGAGGGCCGGGCAATGTCATTTATACCTTTGTGCGTTTAAGGGTGGTCTAGAGTCTAGACCAGGGGCCTCCAAGCTTTGCTGGTCTGGGAGTTGAAGTCCACAAGTTTTTAAGTTGCCAAGGTTGGAGACCCCGGTCTAGATGGAGTTGTCCAGCCTTAAGGAGACCTGGTATAGCAGGTGATTTGAGCCCTCTTGAAATGCCTGAATGGAGCATCAGTGAAAAGACATTGTCCCACTTGATAGAAGACACAAAACAGTAACAAATCTAGCAGAAACTAACAAGAGATTTAGCACAGGAATGGAGGGAAATGCTTTTCTTCATCTAGTGCTCAGCTGGGAATTCAGGGTCCAGTTGCTGGCCTCTCTACCATTTTCTTGGCCAGACTGTCTGTAGGTGGCCGGACAAACAGCCAGGCGCCCAGGGGTTGGAGTCCCCGTGGCAGTTTCTCAGCCAACACAGGGAAGGGGCAATTCTGAGAGTCAAGATCCACCCATCTTAAAGTCACTGAAGTTGAGAAGCGCCACCTGTGTGACGTTTTCAGAAATCCAAGGGCTTTCTCCAACTTCAAGAACTCCCAGGTTGCATTCCCACGACATTTACCATGTTGCTCATCCTCCTGATTTCTGAATCCAGGGTTTGAGCCTGGGAGGGGGAGAGGGGAGTTGTGCATCTACAGAATGGCAACTTTTGGGACTGAAAACAGCTCATCTCTAAGAAGACAAAACTTCACACTTTAGAACTGAAAGAATGGCCCAAAGCAGGTTGCTATTCACTTTTGGAATGATTAATTTGAGTTTAATTTGCTAATTAAGCAAAGCCATCTTTGAAATGTCACAACTATATCAAGCCAGGGCCGTAATCCTATTTTAACCTGTCTCAGAATAAACATTGTCTTAGGAAGCCTATCCCAATCAGAAAGCAAACGTAATTTTTTTAAATGCCTGCTGTTTTTTGCAATAAATTTGATCTCTATGTAGAGGAAATGCATGGAGATGAGAGGCAGGGAGGGCTGGTGTCTTTTGGGCTTCTTGGCTGCATTAGTCATGGCATTGGTGGTGTAATATGGGAACAGCTCAGTACACAGAAACAAAGGACTAGGTTTTGTCAAAACTCATAAGATTTTGGTGAGAGTTTCTGAATCACAGCGGTTTCTGCAACTCAGTTCACCCAAAGCCCTGGAGGCACCTTCCTTTTTCAATGATTCTGTGGGACAACAAGCCATAGGTTTGGTTTTGTTTATTCTGCAAATTAAACCACTTTCAGTCCAATGAGTGCATTGTTGGGAGACCTGAAAGGCAGATCCTCATTTGCTGAACTGAGGTGGTATCAGAAAGGGTGAACAAAACATGCAAGAAGACTGATGACTGATCGATCCTTCAGGCTTGAGAAAAATATCGGGCCAGGTTACCAAAACTTTCTTTGATTTGATGGGCAATTTCGGATTTGTGGACATGCAGAGACAGAAAAATGGCAACTCAAGAGTCCGGCCACTTTTCTGAAAATCACAAATCCTTTTCACAAGCAGACACCAGGAGGAGGAGGAGGATCTCAAAGGACCGGTTTCTCAAATGGAGCTGTTGCCAAGGACTTCTCTGGATCAGAATCCGAGTTTGGTCTATAAAAGGAAATCCCGGCCTTTTAGACTGAGACTGAATGAAATGTAACCGTAGGGAGAAGCAACGGTGGGAGAGGCTAAAAAGAAAAGGCATGGAAAACGGTTTAGATAAAGGATTTCAGAAGGTTTCGGGGTGCGAATGAAGCTTTTATCAGAAGAGTCACACAACCTAACAGTGTAAATGAAGAAGAGGCGGGAGAAAAAACAGCTATTTGGGATGAGATCAAGAGGATCTCAAGGGAGAAGAAAGAAAGACCTTCCAGAGAAGGGAAGTAAGGCTCTCAACAAATTAAGTGCCTACAACGGCAGTAACTACGGTAACAGTCATGATGCCCATTAAGTCAGAGAAAATAAAACGGAATAAAACTAAAAAAAGGCGCCCTTCCTGACGGGAGATCCGCGCAGGCGCGTTCAGACGAGCCGCCGCCGCGGCGTATTTGTGTGTCGGCCGCAGCTCGGAAGGGCGCCGCCTGCCGGTCTCCGCCGCTCCTGCAGCCGCCCGCCCTCCCTGGTGGGCGCGCCAGCCAGCCAACCAGCCGGGGGGGGGCGGGGCGCAAAGGGGCGGGGCGGAGCGCGCCGCACACCTGCGAGCCGCCGGCCGGCCGGGCAGAGCGGAGCCTCCGGAGCCGCAGGTGGCAGCCTCGCTCTCGGCATGCTGGGCGGCGCAGCCGGACACGGGCTGGAAAGGTGAGCCGCTCCCCGCCCGCAACGCCAGACCGCCCGCACCATGGCCGGAGCGGCCGCCGAGCTCGCCCTGCTCACCTTCGGTAAGTGCCGCCACCCAGCCCGGCGCCAGAGGAACGTTCTTCCCCGTCGGCCTCTGCGCTCCGCTCGGGCCCCTCGGGGCTGGGGGTCTCCGCCTCGGGATCGGGGACGGGCGGCTTTCGAAGCCTCCCCTGCCCGCCCGACCGCCTGGGAGCCTGGGAGGAAAGAGCGGGGTGGGTCGGCCGGCCGGCGCGCTGGGGCCAGGAGAGCCGGGAAGCGGAGCGAAGAATCTCTCTCCTCAATGAGGACTGTCTGCTTTTCTTTAAAGAAAGGGAAAACTGCGCTCAGAGCTTTCCAGCCTTTTGCAATCCGGGGCCCGCCGTAGCTAATTGGAATTCTGGGATTTGTAGGTACCAAGTTGGCTTCTAGGTGAATTATAACTATTTACTTACCGGCTTGCTAGGTTTGTGCTTCCAGTATCTGTGTGTGTGTGTGTGTGTGTGTGTGTGAGTGTGTGAGGGAGAGAGAGAGCGAGCGGCTGATCTTCATTTTTCCTACATGATGTGTGATACGATGTCTGATCATGTTTGGCAATTGAATCATTTGATATTGGAAAGAGTTTTGATCCTGGTAATTTTCTGGATATCGCTAGTATTTTTTCCCCCTTTAACGCCTTCGAAGGTGACTTTGCAAACCAGGGAGCGTTTGTTTCTCAGTTGCCCCTCGTTGCTTCGCAAGGTGTGAAGAAAGCCACCTTCACAAATTGCAGTAGAGACACCCCCCCTCCCCCCAGTATCCCAGCCTCTCTGGCACTTTGGAGTCAGCAGATCAAGAGGTGGCCCTGCAATGCTGTGGTGCATTTGGCATGTGCCACCAAAGCCTTAGCTGGCATTATTTTCCAGTCAGCCATATCTCTGGGCCACTCGTATCTCCCTCTGATTGGGGAGCTGCAACTCCGCTGGGAAGGCAGAAACCCTGGGTACATGTTCTGCCTCCAGGGACTCTGGGTGGTTGGGGATCCCCGTGCCCCACTTGTGCCGCTGGAAGTTCTGGACTTTACGGTGGCAACCCATTCAGAGAGCCCCACGCTGGGAAAAGTCTCCCGGAGGACACCCTGGACGGTCCCGCTCTGTTCCAGGCAAGCTCTCCTTTCAGGGTTTGGCTGTTTTTTGTTTTTGTTTTGTTTTTTTATATTTTTGTATCTAGAAACTTCCTTATAATTTGGAAACTTCTCCCCTAACGAGCTTTCAACAAAAATAGATTTGCCCTGAGTCACTAGAGTGATGCCATTCTTGCCCAGGACGTAGGAGAGCAATGCAATTGAGAAATTCCCGGTCCTGGCCTCCAGGCACCCTCATTAAGCATCCCTAATGCAGACTTACCAGCCTGCTTACTTCCTAAGTGCCTTGAATTAAGTGGGAACTACTTTGAGTAAACACATTTCAGGTCTAGCTGCAAAATTACAGGCTGGAGAAGGCAGCTTTGTTGACAAGCCCTGAGCATGGCTGCCGATGGGCAGAGCGGGGCTGTCAGGCAGGACTTGGGGAGAGAAGCACAGTTCAAGAGCCAGCCCATCTGGAAATGCCCCCTGCTCTTGTCCCCACAGCAGGCTGCTTGTGTGTGTCTCGAGGGCTGCCGGTTGTCTTCCAGAGGATAGGAGGTGGAATGATGCTAGCTAATCATGGTTAAAACGAAGCCGGTCTAGCTCTGGAATTCATAAATCTTTTGGGGGGTATAACAGTTTTCAGATGCGCACACAGACCAGGTCCAAGTTCACCCATCATTGGATGACAGCTATCTGAGACGAGGTTTAGTTGGACTTCTTCAAGTATTTCAAGTATTTGAAAACTATTTGTCAGCAACGGGCTGTTCAGGCCTGATAATTATCTGATGAATCTCCCGTAAGAAGCAGATGGTAGAAAGCAGCTTCCGACTCTAGACATGGTGGCTGGGCTTACTGGAATTTTGGGAGTTGTGTTCCCAAGGGGTCTCAGGCCCAACACTGAAGGCTCTCGTGTTAGTACCCCAAGGAGTGTTGGGATATTCTGTTGGAAAAACTGCCAAGTATTATGAACACCATTGCCTCCTGAACACCCCCATTGCCGTAGATTAAATCAGATGCTTTTGCAACATGCAAGATGGTCCCTTCATTGTTTGGGTGTAGTTCGTAGAGAGTTCAGGTATCAAGTGCATGTTTTTCTAGAGTTAGAATTGCTCAATAGTTATATAAAGAGGCTGCACTTCTTTAGAGGGAGTTATGCACTTATCTAATAATATGGGGACCATTCTGGGAAGTCTCCTGATAATGCCTGGGTGAGCAAGAAGCCAGGCAATGGCCAAGGAAGACCTCACTTCCCAATAAGTGTTAGTGCAGCCTCTCTTCTGTGTGGTGACTCTTCAGATATCCCGAGAGTGCCATCGTTTCCCTTCCCCCTCTTAAAGGCCAAGCAGAGAGATCTGCATTGGAAGCAGTTACTCCTTGCAGTGGGACTCCTCGCTCGCTGTTTTTATCAACCAGAGAACTCTGAGAGTTGAAATCCATGCATTTGCTCTGTTGGACACACATCCATGAGAGAATGAACCGAGCTGATGATCTCCTTGTATTGGTTTGCAAACTTTTGGGGTCCCTCTCACCGATCCCTGTAGTTCTCAGCAGGGCTGGCTGAGTCTGTCTGAGTCTGTCTCCTTCAGTCTGCTCTCTGCAAAGGCTTCATTGCATGCAGGAGCAGGAATGTGGCACCTGCCTGCGAACACCTTAAAGCAGCCATACCTTTCTGGTGTGGCCCATCTGCTACAGCGGGCAGTGAAGCCATCCTAGGGAAAGTCATGGCTCCTTTAATGTGTTGCAGATTGTTGAACAGGTGCTTTCTAGAGATGCAAGAGCTGCCCAGCCCTAATTGTCAATGCTTGTTGGCTTCTGTAGCTTTTTAACCAAGTGAGATTATTGCACAGGTAAGGCCCTGCCAGAGTCTAGCAATGTGTTTACAGGTGCTGCTGAAATAATCTGCACCATTCACTGTGCAATCTTCTGATCGATAGATAGCCAAACTCCTTAAAGCTCCTGGGTCTCAGACTTCTGATGCCTGAACTTGCAGAGAAGTTATTCTCTTCTGCCGGCTGATTCTCCTGGGCCACAGACTCAACTTTTCAGCAGCCAGCTGCAGTTCTCCCCAAATTGTTGCCCCAGTTTTGACAAACAAATTCAGATGATGCAGTAATTAGGACATTGAGGAGACATATAGAGAACCCCTGGATATGGGAGTCCGAAGAAAGATTAAAGGGTAGAGCATAGATGCCAAATTGGTTATTTGAGAAGGACTATCTGGCATTGGCTAGTTCCTCTTAATCTCATTCAGTTGGGCAAGCATTAAAGTAATTCAACTACTGTTCAAGTCTGAGTAATTTCATATACAGCCATATACTAAGCAATTCAAGGCAACGCCTCTGTCTTCTCACTGCCAAAGTCACAGTAAGGCTGCGAGGGAGATCTGAAGGCCTCTGGCCCCTCTGCATCTGCCCCTCTGCAAGGAAGAACACCCCCCCCCCCCCCAGTGCTCAAGGAGGAAGCTCCAGTTGTGTTTCCAAGGGCCAAGCTGCTTTCAGCTGGGCTGTGGGGAAAAACTGCTTTTGTGTAGCATGAATGGTTGGGATGGGAGGACACAGGGGTTGGAGGGTGGAGAGGCCCTTGTTACCTGAATCCATTCTTTGGTGGGGGGGGGGAGGTTCCAGCAGGGCCAGCTTCAGAGGGCATCAGAAAGGGCAAGAGGAAACTAGAGCAAACTGTAATAATCACCTTAGGCTTATTTTTAATTTTCTTTAAGGAACTTCTTTCATCTGTTAGAAAATATCTTGACAAACAGGAGGAGTCCATTTTCTCCACTGCTTCTCAAGTTTGCAAGGAATTTGAACGCCGCTTGTTGCTTTTCAACAGAGGAGCCATTCCTGATTTTGGCTATGAGGAAGCACAGCTGAAAAACCTGTTGTGGGAATCTTGCCTTTTTCTCTGGCTCACCTTTTTTGGTCCTCAGAGACCTGGAATGAACCACTCCACCCTTGGCTGGCAGATTCTTTCTTGCCACCGAAACTGCCTGGTTTCTCTTGCTGATGACTCTAAAGAGAGTTGTCTGGAGCTGGGACACTGAGAGCGTCAGGCTTGCTAGTGGGAGGGCAGGAGTTGATGGGCTCCACAATTAGGGGTGGGGGATGACAAGGACTCAGACTGCCTTGTCCTAAGAATGCCTTCTTTTGCACCTTGCAGAGCGGTGTTTCTCAGTCTCAGTGCCTTTAAGATGGGTGGACTCCAATCCCCAGAATTCTCCAGCCAGCATTGGTAATTAGGCAGTTCTGGGAGTTGGAGTCCACCCCTCTTAAACACTGCTGAAGAGGCCTCTCTCGGGCTTGCCTGGTTTTTTAATTTTTTAATTTTTAATTTGATTTATATGCCGCCCTTCTCCGGAGACTCAAGGCGGCTTACAATGCGTTAAGCAATAGCCTTCATACTTTTGTATATTTTATACAAAGTCAGCTTATTGCCCCCACAATCTGGCTCCTCATTTTACCTACCTTAGAAAGGATGGAAGGCTGAGTCAACCTTGAGCCACCTGGTGCTATGGCCCCTGCAACAGATGGAGCTCCAAGGTGAAGCAAAGATGGCAGCTGGGTCCCCTTTGGTGCAAACCGCTTTAGGACAGGGCAGGGAGGGTATTTCAGGCGGGGCCACATCTTTGCTTTCAAAAAATGTCTTTGGCCTCGGAGAACTTTGAGGGGAGGCCTGTGTTGCTGATCCACGTCACCTCAGAAGGAAGGGACCGAAATCCTTTTCCTGGGTGATGGCTGTTTTTTAGCTTCTGGTGTTGGAGAACTACTTTAATCAAAACTACACCCAAGCACTTGCACTGCTGTGATCTACTCGCATAGACATTTGCCTTGAAGAAGGCCCAAAAACGTAGCCTAGAAGTGCCCTCAGAGCCTTCGGAGGAAGCAGCCACCCTCTATTAACTGCCTCCCAATATTATTTGGGTGGTTGTCAGCACCATTGTCAGATCTCTGGGTTTTGTGCATTTTCCAATCTTGTCTTTCGAAGCGATGGCTTGGATTCTACGGCAGAGTTTTAAGGGAAGAAGGAGAAAGATGCCGAGACCCTAGAAAGGATGCAGAGAAGAGCAACCAAGATGATTAGGGGATTGGAGGCCAATCCATATGAGGAACAGTTAAGAGAACTAGGCCTAGTCTAACGAAGGGGATTAGAGGGCATAACATGATAGCTGTCCTCCAATACTTCAGGAGCTGCCACAGGTAAGACGGAGGTCGACCTATTCTCCAAAACTCCTGAGGGCAGGACAAGAAGTAATGGGTGGAAGATCATTGAAGAGAGATTAAATCTAGAACTAAGGATAGATTTCCTGATAATTGTGAGAACAATTAACCAGTGGAACGACTTGCCTCTGGATTAACTATTTGACCATGATTCTATGATATAGAAACATAGGGCTGGAAGGGACGGTATGTGGTCTCCTGATCGAGCAGCGGGCTGGACTAGAAGACCTCCAAGGTTCCTTCCAGCTCTATGATTCTATATTCTGTGTTGTCTTTTCTAAATAATCCAGTTCCTTTGTCAACGTTGCCACCTGTCTACAAGAAATAAGTGGGGAGGGGGGTATCTAAAGTTTCTGGCCAGAAACAAAGCACCCCTTTGTATAAAAAAGTGGAATGTAAGGGAAATATTTTTTCAGTTGTTTTACTGTTCTGGGAGCTGTTGTGGTGTGTAGAGAGATTCCATTAAGACTATTATTGCTAAACTCTTTGCTCCTGCTTAATCTGGCATGGTGCTTGCCATATGGTGGAGGATGCCCAATCTGGAGATCTTCCCTATACCACACCTCCAAAAGTCAGCTCATCATAACAACCTGAGATACAACATCATTTTGTATCTTTAGCTGCAACCATATCAGATACGACCGTAAGTTCTTTCCCGAAACTTACACTTTCTTTCAGAAAAGTGTAGTTCCTTCCATAGTTTTCAAGGAAAAGAGGAACATGATGTTTTGCCCCTTTCTTATGCAACTGTTGTAAGGCGTAAAAAGAACAAAACTCAAATGTCCAGGACAAGGGTTAGCAGCACACCCTTTTCCCAAGAAATCTAGAAATGTGCAGTCATCATTTTCCATCTCTGAGCATCTTCTGACATTGATATCAAGAGGAGAGGCTACGCCTTGGTTTATGTATCAGTGTTCATCATATGTGCTGCTTATACCCATCAGAAAGTCTAAAAATCATGTGGTGTGTTAGATCATAGTCAACGGTGCTTAATAATTTTACCCAGTAAAGGTAAACTGCTGGATTCCAGCAATCCCTGGATGGCCTCCTTGTTGTAAAACAGGCCACCTTCTGTTACCCCCTCATCAAAAGGCCTTGCCCTGGGGAGAGCGGTGGGGGGCAGACGAGGGAGGGAGTTTCTGAAGCTAAACACAATGGATGCATTTTGGGCTTAATGGCTCACTTGGCCCCTTTTAACCTTCATGGGATTAAGGAGAGGGTGGTACAGTGAGAAATAATGCAATTGCATAACAATCTCTTATCACAGAGACACTTGCTCAGAGGGAATGTATATTGGACATAGGTTGGAGGAGTTTCCATATCTTCCCCCGGTTGCTTTTCTTACTGCAGAAGCCTCACCCTCCAACGGCTCCCTTCTCTGCCATTGTTCTGGCCGCCCACTTTGAGGCCTAATCCGTCTTGGCTTGAAAAGGAAGCTCATTTCATGGCTGAAGAAGGAAAGGTAGCCTTTATACCTGGAAAACCTAACAGAGATTGGGGGTCGTGTGTAGTATTAAGGAGCTAACCATCAGAAACGTGGCTTGATTTTAAAAATCGAAATGAATTTTGTTTTTTTCTAACCTGTTTTATCAGGAGCCAAATTATTGGGGAACTGAGATGTAGCTGTCTACCTCCATGGGGTGGGAGGGGTTGCTAAAGCCAGGTTAGAAAGAGACATTTTAGCCGTTCTGCTGAATGGGGGAGGGGCTCCTGGGGGCCCCCAAGACAGACCCTCAGCAGTCTCCTTCCCCCCAGAGAAAGTATGTGCCAACTGAAGTCATTTGCTTCCTGCCGATGATTTTCTCTGCCTGGGTGTCTTCTTTCCAAGGCTGGAGATACAGGTGGGTCCCCCTTGGCTTCGCTTTCTGGCCCCTTGGGGCAGCCGGTGGAGGCCTCCCCTGGATCGGACTGTGGCTCAAGGGAGGGCAGCCTTTTTCGGGACGTGTTTCTTCTGCCTTCGTGGTCACCCCGGGCCTCCTTCCATGCCGCTCTGCTTCTCCCATGGTTGGGCTTTGCTGGCCTCGCTTGGAATCCCGTCCTCCGGTGGGTGGGTGGGTGGTTTGATGGAGGCGCTTCCTCCCTCCCAGGGGTGCCAACGTGCTCCCTGCTGCAGTCGATTGAAAGCCCTCTGGGATGGATGAATCTCTGCGCAGCCCGCACCTCGGTTCTCTCCGCGCCTTCCCAGAAGCCCACAAACACAACGTGATTGTGCAGGTCACGGTTTCAGCCCGGGGGTGTTGGTTCCTTCCCTGCCATCTCACGGTGACTCATTGGCATAGAATTTAAGGGAGGGGAGGGGAGGGGGGGTCAAAGTACAGCTTTTTATACCAGGGCAGCGTAGCCGTAGAGCTGAACCCTGCAGCCTTGGCTAAGTTCTTTCAGCCCGTGGCAGAGCGCCCTGCCCGCACCCTCCTCCTCTCCAGACGGAAACCAGAATATGCCGGCTTGGGCCATGGATGTGTTGCACCTCTTCCTTCTCCTCCGCTAGGGAGTCACGCCGGTTTCTGTTTTGCGGTCCTGTCAGAGGGGACTCGGTGTAAGGCAACTCCAGGCTGGCCCTGAGGTCACCTGCAGGCCAAGTCCTCCCACAAAAGAGAAAGCCCCCGTATCAAACGGCAGAAGCTGAGGCCTGGCTATTGCTAGGCAAGTTTCATTCAGTAATTGACTGGATCCCTTCAAATGTTTGACTGAGTGGAGAATGCATCAGGACATGAATTAGGAGGCTGCATTGCGCCTATTGATATTCGGGGGGACATTGTGGGAAGGTTCTTCGCTTTTTAACTGGTGAAATCCAGTTAAATTGGTGAAATGGTGAAATCCTCCCCGTTTGCCACCAGTTCGCTGCCCCTGCTGTGTGCGTGCATGCACAGTGCGTGACAAATGCATGTACGTGCGTGCGTGCACAGAGCACACAAAACACACTGCATACGCGCATGCACAGCGCTTACCAAATGCTCACTACATGCACACTACGCACCAAATGCCTGCTGCACGTGGGAAAAGGAGGCTTGGGAAGGTAAGTAGAACAGTGAGGGGGCGACCGCTGTGCCGCACGATTTAGATTCACTAGAAAGCAGGATTTCCTGCTTTGTAGTGATTTTAAATCACGCGGCACAGCTGATCATCGGAAATACCAGTTTGGACCAACCGGTAGCTTTTTTAAAACTACCGGTTTGTCAAACTTGTAGCTTTTATCACTACCGGTTCGCCCAAACCGATGCAAATCAGTAGGGTTTCATCACTGGTTTGCCTCTTTGAGGACTTGCACTGGGGCTCCTTTCAGTTCCCTCTGCGAGGTAAGGGGGATTGCAGGGGAAGTTTCTCAGCGGTTGCATTCAGAGCCATCTGTGCCAACTGCACAATGCACCGGCGGCCCAGGGTTCCAGCCAATTGCAGCGAGGTAGGGAGCAGCTGGGAAGAAGAGTTTTTGCTTCAGTTGTCCCAAATTAGGCCACATTTTTTGTGTTCTGTTGAAGATCCAAATCTGGTGTCCAGTCAGAGCATTTATAAACGGGGAAAGGAACATAGATCCAAGTGTGCCCCTGACATGGAAAATTCCTCCAGGGACGGTGCCGTGTTTGAGAAGGTCGGATGAATAAGGATTTTTCCTCCAGGGCGGAAGAACCTGACCGGGAACTGCTCTTGGGACTTGGATGTCAACATTTTGGATTTCCCCTGGCCGTTCTGTTTATAGGCTGTTGACTTCGGTGGACAAGAAAACAAATATTGTGATAGGGTTTTATAAGAAGAAAGCCCTCAGTGTGTGACTGGAAAGGGGGCATCTTAAGACTTTGGGCCTCTACGATTCTTTCGAGCAGCATTTCTCAACTTCTGCAGCTTTTAACATGTCTGCACTTCAACTAGATCCATGATAGCAAACCTATGGCACGCGTGACAGAGGTGGCACACAGCGCCCTCTCTGTGGGCACGCGAGCCATCGGCCCAGTTCAGCTCCACCGCGCATACGCAGGGGCCAGGGCACATGTGGGGGTCCACACATGCATTGCATTTGGGGGGTTCAGGCTTGCACACGCTTTGGGCACCCATTCCGGAAAAGGTTAGTCATCACTGAACTAGATCCTCAGAGCTAAGTATAAATATTGATGAATATCTAACCCCCAAATTGCAATAGGACAGCAATCTACTAAAAGCCGCCTGCTGGCTGTGAATTCCGGGAGTTGAAGCTCACACATCTTAAAGTTGCAAGGCTGAAAAACTCTGTTTTAAAAGCTTCTGGTTTTGCAGAAAGTGGGTTGCCTCATTAGCCGGGGGTCAGGTGGTGCATAAGGACCGTATGTCTGTTCTACAGCAAGTAGCCACGGAGGGCATCTTGCAGCTACCGATAGCAGCTCTTGACACACGCTCCTCTTTTTTCTTCACTCCCTCCCTCCCTCCCTCCCCTCATTCCCCAGCTGAAATTACGAGTCTGTTTTCTTACTGCAAATGGGACCCAGAAAAATGGTTGGAATGTATGCATAATACGTACATAACTATACTGGTTTTGCAAATACGAGGCTACTTTGGAAAGGAGGTCACAGCAAGAGCTGCTGTTCGGACTTCAAGCAGATTTGCTCACGTGCTGAATGCCGATATAACTTCCCCCTCACCAGTATTTCGGAGGAAGAGAATGCATGGCTGCCGTGGAATTGCCCTGT
The DNA here is from genome assembly GCA_012654045.1 of Ptyas mucosa. Lineage (NCBI taxonomy): Eukaryota > Metazoa > Chordata > Lepidosauria > Squamata > Colubridae > Ptyas > Ptyas mucosa. Next base: position 4,772,513 of record WNWU01000075.1, read on the forward strand.
GCTACGTGTGGATGCAGAAACAGGCATTCTTTTCTGGGTGTGGTCACAGCCGCCAACGGGACTGGGCTCTAGAACCGGGATTTCAAACTTGAAAATTTTAAGATGTGTGGACTTCAGCTCCCAGAATCCTACTTATGTCTGGCAGACCCAAATAACAGCTCTTAAAATACGTTGCCACAATGTGATGTCATACAATCAAAACTTAAGTCAATTTGTATTTCCAATTAGCTGCTTGATTGTTTTTAACCTGGATGTTTTCTTCTTGTAGGTGTTTTGTTGGCGGTGTGCCATGCCTTAGAGAACACAACATCAGCCTTGAGGGGTGAGTTTATTGCATCGCAGGATATAAGGTCTTAAAACTTCACCGGCGACTGCTCTTCTCTTCGGGTGGGGCTGTGTGCTAAGAGCATCAGCCACTCTGCGGCTTGGATACATGGAGGACATCGGCCGCCCTAGCCAGAGGCCTTCCAGCTGCATTGGGCTTGTGGCCACTTGCAAGTGGGGAAGGCTAAAACCCCATGTGCTTGGAGGGCTCAGCTGATTTCCTCTGATTGGTTTGCATAGCCTAGATTGCAGTGGGGTGGGGTTGTTTGTGAACCAACCTCAGCTTCTGTCTCAGCTGGCCACCTGGACCAGACAATCGCCTCTGCTCCCGAGGTCTGGATTGTTTGGTCCATTCAACAGCAGTAACTGTGACAGGGATCTAGGTGTCCTGGTGGATTACCGCTTCAGTATGAGCCAGCCGTGGGCTGCAGCTTCCAATCCTAGCTGCATCAACAGACAGATAGCATCAAAATCACGTGAACTGATCGAACCGCTTGGTAATGCCTTGCTAAGGCCACACGTGAAATGCTGCCTCCAGTTCTGGTCACCATAATACAGAAAAGATACTGAGACCTTGAAAACTGTGCAGAGAAGAGCAACAAGGATGCTAAGAGGTCTGAATGCTAAACTGTACAATGAACGGTTAAGGGAACTCGGTATGTCTGGTCTAGGAAAGAGAAGGACCAGGGGTGGCCTGATAGCAGCCTTCCAGGACCTGAGGGGCTGTTGCAGAGAAAAGGCCGGCCTATTTTCCAAAGCGCCTGAAGGCAGGACAGTGAAGGAGCGGGTGGAAGCTTGTTAAAGAGCCATCCAACCTAGAAGTAAAAGTGAGAACAGTTCATCAGTGGCACCACTCGACCTCCGGAATTGTGGTGCTCCGTCACGGGAGGTTTTCAAGAATAAACCGGAGAAGCATTTGAGGGTATAAGGACTCCTGCCTTGGGCAGGGTTGGACTAGTGTATGTTGCCACAAGCCGAGGACTACTGTATAGTCCTTGTCTTATCACCATTGAGTCCAAAATTTCTATGGCCAAGCAAGGCCTTCGTTAACTGAGTTTTGCCCTACTTTGCAACCTTCTTGCCACAGTGAAACGAATCACTGCAGCCATTAAGTGAATCTGGCTTCCCCCGATGACGCTGCTGGTCAGAAGCCACCTGGAAAGGCTACAAATGGTGACCACGTGACCCTGGGACACTGTAACTCCCATAAATACATGCCAATTGCCAAGCCCCCGAATTTTGAACACGTGACCTGAATTATGTTGCAGTTGAAAGTGTGAAAAATAGTCGTAAGCCACTTTTTCCAGGCCCATTGTAACTGAGTGGTCACTTAATTGTATGGTTATAAATTGAGAACTACTTGTACTCTTTCGTTTCTGCCTTGGCTCATTTCTTAGCAAGCGTATGGGGTTCTCCTTGAGTTCTTCTTGCTGTCTCTAGAGGAATTTCTCTTTTTGAGGAACTCGTCTTTCTGAAAATAACATTTCTTCCAAAAATATCTGGGGCTCGGAGGTTAAGCTGAACTCTCTGGCTCTTCGTCTTATTAGAGAATGTCATCCTAAATTTAAAAGCTGCTCTATTAACAATGAAATATGAAGTGGGGGGAGGCATTTTAAACTCACGCCTGCTGGGCTTCCAGAAAACTGCTGGACACTCGTGCTTAAAACCTCTCCCACAATTTCAGCATTCGATTGCAGCCTTTCAGGATGCCTGTCCGGCAGTCGTCAGAGAACTCCTGGACATGCGTCAGAGTGCCCCACGTCCATGGGTCTCAAATGCTTCAGTGCCAGAACTGGGCCCCGGAGAACTTCGCTTGGGGCTGTGCAACCAGCACCCCACGATAAAGCCACTCTAAAGCAGGCAATTGAGGAGGCTGCCTTTTTTGGGGGTCAGCAGGAAGGCAATACAAGTGATCCAGGGGTTGCCTTCACAATGTGCCCGACGCTCAAATGAAGCTTTTTCCATGTTTCATTTGGGGAAAGGGCTTCTGCGTCCTCACTAACCCCCAGACTCTTGCGCAACATGCTCTCTTAATCTCCCTGATCCCTGCTGAACAAACTCCAGCAGTTTCTCCAACGTACTTTTGGAGGGCACCGCTTACTAATTGCTAAAATATGCAGGTGCGGTTCCAGACATCTCTGTGGTTGGTTTTTCTCACAGCAGCTTTCAGTGGCATCTTGTTTGGCAGCTTCCGGTTGATGCTGCTGAGAGAAGCGTTTGGTGCCAGCGTTGGCTCCATCACCGTTTCTCTGGAAGCGTCTTGCTAACACAGGAGGCAGCGTCTGGGGCCAACTTTGTGGAAGGAGCACCCTCTTCTTTCCTTGCCCTCCGTTCTGCCAGGCAAAATGACCGTCGGTTATGTGGCGGCCAAGAACAAGTGGCATTCCTGTCTTTCAGCTTGGTTTTAATTGTACGTTTGCCTCCGCTGTGGCACGCCCTTCACCCACTTGGTAACACGTTTCTGCTGCTGATGGTTTTGCTTTTGGGATGCTGAAGTTGTTGTTCTTTCACTGCAATAATTGACCGGGTTCTTCTGGGCCTCACATTGTCAGGGGGGCTCAGAGAAACTGGCGCTGGTTGCAAAGAAGGGGAGTGAAAATGGCCAGAGAGAAGGGACCGAGCAGGAGAGCTTGAAAGACCTGGGAAAGTTTATCCTGGTGAAAAAGACGATTGCCAAAGGATCCAGAAAGGAGAGTGCAGGACAGAGAATGGTGGATCTAAGGCAGGGGAAGAGTCTTCCAATTCCTTTAGACAAATAACCATTTGTCTGAAGCAGTGTAGGGTTTCCTGCCTAAGCAGGGGGTTGGACTAGAAGACCTCCAAGATCCCTTCCAACTCTGTTATTCTATTCTATTCTACATAAGAGTGGTAGGATCCAGAGACCAAGAAAAGGAGAGGCACCTCTTTGCTGGAGGCGGTCAAGCAAAGCCAGGGAATCATTTTCTGGGAAGACTGATAATTGGGGTTCCTATGGGAGAGGATGAGACTCGGTGTCCTCGGTGGCCCCTTTCAAGCTGGTCATTCTATGAAGTGGCATCTCCAGTTGATCACGGGTGATTCCAAGAAGCAATGGTGTCCCTTCTCTGGGTGGCTGTGAAAGTTGTCTCTAGGGCACAGCTGATGAGAGAGAAGATGGAGGCAGCTTCCTGTCTCCCATCAGGATCTTTGGATCCCCATGCTGGGCCTCAACATCTGGAATCTTTAGGATGAAAAAAATCCCATTTGGAAGTAGCCATCAGCTTTCATAAAGTTCCTCATAGAACATTAAGCTAATATCGTATTGGTGCATGTAGCAACCATATGCTGAGCACCCCACCCCACCCGCTCCTCTCTTTTTCTCTCTCTTCCTTGGCAGGAGCTTCTCTGGGCTGCTGTGTTTCCCGTCACTAGATTGCAGTCACTGAAAAATCTGGCAGCACAAACTGTCCTGTTAAGCCCAACTTAACAATCAGCAAAGTAGGAAACACAGTTGTGCAGTGGGAGGTAACGTAGTGCCTTGAACTACAGCGCCCACAATCCCTTTCCAGTGACCAGACTGCCTGGAGTTTATGGGCATTGAGGCTACCCGGTCATCTGGTTCTGCAGTTTGGAGTGTTGCAAGAGGGAGGAGGTCAGCAGTTGGTGGTTCTCCACCAATCTAAGAAGAATTGGGGCAGAGTCTTCCTCAGGCCCATCCCGACCTCCTCACCTTCCTCTCCGAAAGAGGAAAATCAGACTCTGCAGTTAAACTGCAGGATTTGCCCAAAGGGTGCCTTGAGGGCATCTCCCAAGTTCTGGGGTGGGAGAACCCACACCTCCTGCCTGCCCCATAGTCCCCTCACGGACCCTTTGCCCCGGCTCTGAGCCTATATCGATTCAGCCCCTCACACACACACAGACACACACTGACTGGGGACAGCACCTAGATGGGGAAGGCTTGCTTGGCTCTCTTGATCCTGCAAGCCAAGCTCAACTTCCTGAAGCCGAGTTGGCCAGCCTTTGTTGGAGCCGCTGGGTGTTGTTGTTGTTGGGCAGGGTTAGGATGAGTGCCAGAAGCCAGTAGATCAAAGGGGAGTTGCTAATTTCGGCTGAAGCGGCGCTCTCTGTTACTCATCAAGTAGCGGTCCTGGAGATGCTTTGCAGCCTTGGGAAGGGAAGGCTGTGTGGCAGCTGCCGAGTCAGGCGGGGCACTTCAAGGGGTAGTAAGGAAGTACGATTGTTATTTCATTCTTCCCTTGACTTCCACGCTCTTGTGTGAGATGTGGGGTGCTTCCACATCAGACGGCTGAAAGCCCAGCAAACGATGAGCCCAAATAATGGGTCACCTATTCCGAGCATTGGTCAATGTGTAACAAAAGGTAACAAAACCTATTCAGACTCTCTGCTTCGTAGCTAACAATGCTAGCAAGAGGGAATGTGTCGCTCTGGCCAAAAGCCAGGAACCCAGGCAATTAGAGATGCCATTTACCCCCCCCCCCCTGTCTTTCTCACACACACAAACACACGTCCTATAAAAAACAGACAATTGGAGAGCCAAAATGGAGCCTTTGTGCCCCCTCCCACCATGTCTACCAGTGTAGGAAGGAAGTCCTTGAACTCTCAGCTACGCTGGGATGTTATATCTACTTCTGTAGGCATTTGAGAAGTTTAGCAGTAGTAAAATATTGTCAGAGCTGCCAGAGATTTCAGAGTGGACATTATGGTGGGATACTCTCGGATACACGAATATACTAAAGTCCTTCAAGTCCCTTAAAATAGGAAGAAAAGCGGGGGAAAGAAGCTGGTGCAGAAATGCCGGCGGTGATGCTCATTCCGGAGGCTTCCTCTGTCTCGCATGGTTTCCAGATCCCACACACTTATTCTTTGGCAACCGTTTTGCCTGACTCGGACAGTGGCCCACAAGTGTGAAATTATTCCACTGCCTGAGGTCCCTCTGAGGTTTGGTGGACTTTATGAAAGGATATAATTTAAAGGCCATTGAGGGGGAGGCCATAAACCTCTCAGCTTTTCACTTTTCTGGCCAGGGCTCCAGAAATATTGGCAACGTGGTACGGTGGGGCTGCACAACAAAACCCCAGCGATGTCTTGATGTCCATAGAGGATGTGTGTGTGTGTGGGGGGGGGGGGGGGCGGTGTTTGTTCATGCTTTGCCCAGGTTCAAAGAGAAGGAGGCTTGGAGACTTGCAAGGGGTCAATTCATGCATCGCGCCGGGTTGAAAAGCAGCCTGTGTCTGTTGGGCCGTTCCTTCCTGGCAATTGAATAAAAACCCTTTTCTAGCAGCTAAGCTTGACTTTGGATGCGAAGGGGAAAAATATAGGAGGCTCTGCAACCTCCACATCAAAGGGGCTGTTTGTCTCCGTTTCCCATGCCAATTCCTCAAGGTGGAAACTGCCATCGGCAAACGAAAGGGCTGCATTTTCCTAACTGGAGCATCTGCCGTCCAACTTGGCTGTCTCAAACGCGGCTGTCCGTTTCCTCCCTGGCCAAATGATGGCTGCGAAGGGAAAAGCAGATCACCTGTGTGCGGCACAAGCTGCTGAGGCTGGAAAGGGGATTCTGGAGGGAACCACGTGGTTTTGTGGGTGAGACCACGTGCAGGTTATTTTTTCAACATTTGAATTTATTCCTGCTGGCCAACAGCCCTTGGTTTAGTTCCTCTCTTCTCTTCAGTTCTTACACCCTCCCTTCGTTTCAGTTCTCCTACTGGTCGTCCTGCCTAAAAGTTTCTCCTAATGGCTACTTTTTCTCACTTACGTCAGGCCACGGAAATGAACTGCATGACTGTATTCTGCAGAACTATTCTCACGGCTGCTCCCTTACTGGGTTAACAGAGCATAGCCAATATATTTATTCCCTTATATACCGGTATTTATTGTTTATTAGCTTCTTATCCTGCTTTTGTTACTATTATAACTGCCGAACATGCGTACAACAACCACCCTATGAGGTGGGTTGAGCTGAGAGAGAGAGAGAGAGAGTGTGTGTGATTGGTGCATCAGGTGGCCTAACCTTCATCCACAGATTGACGCAGGTCTCTGTCTTTTAATCTTTTTCCTTCCTTTCTACCCCAAATTGCTAGGAAGCTTGTTTTTTAAGGGCTCCTACAAACCGTTCCTTTTAATGCAGCTCCATATTACAGAACCATATTTATCCCATCATGTCAGCCCGTCCCAGGTGGGTCAGGCAAGGAAGGCATGTTGCAGACCCCATCAGTCAAAGGACTCCGACTGAGGGAGCCTTCTCTGCCATTAGCCCTGCCCTATGGAATATTCTCTCTCCCCCTCCCCACCTCTTCTGGTCTTCCGCAAAAGAGTTGAGACGTGGGGATCTCAGGGTCAGGCAGCTGTGGGGCCGGTGGATGCCCTGAGACTCCTCCCTTCACCTTTTAACAGTTTAAGCATCCTTGCCTCCTTCTAAATTCTAAAATCTTAACCTTTATATTATTTTTATATTTTAACGTTTTATTGTACAACCCCCTCCCCTAAAAGACCCTCTCTGAAGGAGGTGGATGGTTCAAAAATGTGAAAAATAAATAAAACCAAATAAATATTAACCCGAGTCCATCCTTGGGCTAATCTTTCATCCTCCCATTAGGTTTCTGGAGTGGAAAAATACCTCCTTCCTCCACCTTTGATGGCCCCGTGTGGCTACGCTGCCTGGGCTTTTTGGCACCTTTGGGTTCTCCGCCAGAGTCAGAGCAAGGAAGCACTTTGAGTTTCAAATGTGCCCGTTTCAAAGCCATATAATCTCTTCCAGGCGACATTGAGCCGGGTCCAGGAAATGGCTTCAATTAATTTTGCTGCCTGGTCTGCTCTCCCTTAATGGGAACAGGAACTTGAGGAGGCTTTGAAATGGAACGGAGATTTCCAGAGGGGTTAATTGACAGTTTGCAAGCTCTTTGGGGAGAGTCAGGGGAACATTTGGGGCTGGGGACAGGCATAAGGGAACCTCTTTAGCTGGTGTGCCTTAGTTTCTGGAACGGAAAGAATGCTTGAAACCGTTGGGTTTCCCCTTTCCTCGCTTGCAAGAGCCAAAAACGGGACCGAAAGGAGAATTCTGGATTTCTGAGGCTTTGCTGCTTTCAGTGGGTCTCGCAAACCCCACGTTGTGTTCTGGATGTGTCTGATGAAACAGGCTACGGTCTATAAAAGCTTGTGCAGTGGGAGTCCTTTGGAGTGGGACGACCACAGTCAATCAAATAAAATGACAGATGGGATCACTTTTAAAGGGCTGCAGCGAAGCCTTTGTTGTTCCCGGCAGAAAAGATTTAACGCCGCTCCCCCTTGGAATCCGGAAGTCAAGAATTTAGGCTTCAGAAATTATCGCCACCGAGCGCCGAGTGATTTCCGACTGCAGACGCCTCTGATCTGCAACTTGGAGCGTTTCGGAATGAGGCTGTGGCTGCTGCACATGTGCTGGCCAAAGGCTGCTCGGCTGAGGTTTGCCTCTCCCGGTTGTCAAGGACAATAAAAAGGGAGGCAGAGCCACCCACCAGCAGCGCTCAAGTTCTCAGAATCCACGTAGGGCAGGTTTCTTCCCGTGAAATATGAAGCTTGGTGCAACTTTGGGGTGATTGCATAACACACCTGGTTGCACCTGCCGGAGTGTTTCATGAGGAGTTAAGGAATGCCCGCCAAGGGAACGGCGTGCGTGACTCAAGGCAGCGCCTGGAGGTTGGAAGGCAGCTCCTGATAGGGCAGCTGGGAGATCTGATGTGGAAAGCAGCGCTGAGGATGGAAGTGATTCAGAAGGCAGCTTCAAGACAGATGGTTTCCAAGGCTGGGACTGATGTCACGCTCCATTAGCCTCTTCCTGCAAATGGATGTGGTTTGATGGCAGTGCATTCTTTCTCAGCCCACCGGCCTGAGAAAAATATGGCAAAGTTCCTTCCTGGGCTCAGCAGCTGTTCCTGCTCCTGGGATGCTGAAGTTGAACCTCACGGTAGCATCTCGTAGCCGGATCTCAAGGCAGGCAAGACAAAATGAAAAGGGGGTTCGGCCTGCGGTGCCTGCTTGGGCGTCTCCCCGAAGATCCTCTGGGCTCTTGATTCACATGACACCTTCCAAAAGGCGGAATATAATGGCGTTTCCCCTGATCCCTGTAGTCCTTGCTTAGCAACTACAGCCTGAACCAGAATGTCAATTGTTGAGTGAATTGGATGTTAAGCGAGGGGCCACCTGAATGCCCACATGACTGCTTCACTCAACGGCTGCAATCCTGGCATTCTTGATTGTGGCCGTTATGGAGGATATACGTCATTAAGAGGCAGAGCCCCAGGCAAGGAGTCCACGGTGCCTCCTCTGGGAGGGTGGCTGAAACCCTGGGAAGCTGAAAATCGCACCTGCTGAAATCCATGCAGGGTTTTCAGCCCGTGAGTGAAGAGACGCGCATGGCTGGCCTGAAGCTCCTTCCCTTCTCCCAGGGGAGCCCAGACTCTGCTTGCTCCTCTTGTCTCTTGGGGAGGCTGAAAGAGCTGCCTCCGAAGGGCATCAGCGGCCCTCCTTCCGTCAGATGCAGGAACGGGGTTCCCGGTCTGCTCCCTCGGCAGGTGACTCTCAGCCGGTTGCCAGAGATGAGCGGACTCCACTCGGCAGGTGCCAACAACCTCCTGCCATTCCCCACTGACTTCCAGACGATTGCGAGGAGCCTGGCAACCGGCTGTACGTGTGAACAGGTTGCCAGGTGCCCAAAATGCGGTCCTGCGGTGATGATGATTTGATTCCTGGTTTACATTTAAGTCTTCGTTTTGTATGATGCTGACACTTGAACCTATGAATCCATTATAAGCAGCAGACTGTTGTTTATTCCCAGCCGCAGATCATGGAGGGAGAACAGCAGCAGTAGCAACAACGGTGTTTTAAGGATAGATGGGGATCTTCTTGTGCTTGGGTTGAAGTCCTTCTTTGTGATAGGTTGATCATGGTTTGGCCTTGCTGGGGTTTCACACGGTCTTATTTTCCTGCCTGTAAAATGGGCGTAATAAGAAACCTCACAGTTTATCATAGAGTACACTTTAATAAAACACTCTGAAAATATTCTGAAGAAACTGACCCAAGAAAGCAGGTTGGAATGCCTTTTTGAAGATATTCTGAATGGTCTCAATGCAGATGTGAAAACTAATCAATCCTCTTGGACTTTTAGATCCCCCCGTGGCAGCTGCAGTGAGATCCCATTTTAACAACTGTCCAGATGCCCACAGTACCTTTTGTTTCCATGGGACTTGCAGATTCCTGGTGCAAGAAGAAGAACCCACTTGCGTGTAAGTGTTTATTTTTGCATTTTGAAATGCCTGCGCAGGAGCAGCCCAGGCTGTGGGGGAACAGAGCAACTGGGGCGAAGAGGCCTCTGGGCGCAGGAGGCCTCCCTGCCGGCCGAGCCCCTGCAGGAGGGAAAGAGGGTCTCCTGAGAACCTCTGCTTACCTGCAGCCGTTGCACTCTAAAGGGGGAGTTTTGCTGAACTTGGTACCCCAGAGCAGAAATGGCCCAACAGTGCTGGGGAATTTGGCGTAATGCTCCTTCAGCAAGTTGATTTACCTACGTGCACCAAAAGTTAACACTCCAGTTGGAACATCTGTCCAGCCTTTTCCTTGAGAAACTCTAATTGAGAAGATAATTAAACATTGCTCTGACCACCTGGTACCTTCCTTCTCCCCTCCCCTTGTGTCCCCCCTTCTGGGGAGCAGGAGCCTCTTCCCCCCTTTCTCTCTCTCGAGGTTCAGCTCTTGCCTCATAAGAAAGGAAGCAGCCTGGCTCCTGCTTTCTTTGCCCTGGGAAACAGCGTGTGTGTATTTGTGGATGCACAGGAGGACTTGCACACCTGTTGCATGGGACCCCTTGCAAGACCCTCTGGCATTGGACGTTTCCTGAGATCACCCAAGATTCTCAGCCTCCAGCTGAACAAGATTGCCGTGATCTGTCTTTGAGGCAGGAGCAGAACCGGCTTCTTAACCAAGATCAGATTTTCCAACTCTGGTGTTCTGAAGCTGGGCTGGCCCCTGGCCTCGCAATTTTAGCAACTTTAAGAAGTGTAGCTTTCAACTCCCACAATTCCTCCATTCCTGACTCAGGAATTCTGGGAGTTGAAGTCCACACCTCTTAAAGTTGCTAAGGTGAGAAACACTACCTAGGCAATAAACCTTCAACATCTGGATTATAGCATCCCGTACAACCGTTTGTCCAGGATGATATCAGGTCTCCTGCCATGGGCTGAGGGTTGGACTAGAAGGCCTCCAAGGTCTCTTCCAGCCCTGTGATTCCATGGTCCTAAAATTTAAAAAGACTGAGCAGAGGAGATGAGTCCACACAGAAATGGAGGCTCCTTAAAAGGTGTTGAGGCTGAGGGCAGATCTGATGGCAAACACTTCTCCACCGCTTGAGCAGGTGGTGGGTGGAACCTCCGGCTGCACAAACAGCCATCCTGGTGCTTGAATCGGGCTTTGGACACTGAGCAGCAGTGGAGCTGGTTCCCCCCCAAAGCCTCTCGCATTCTGCTGTAGGCCGTCCTTGGCCAGCAAAGGCAGCCAGATCTCACTTCAGTTGGCAGGAACTGAGCCGGTGGTCCTCCCTCCCTTCCTCTCTCCCTCCCCTCCTAAAATGAGGCTTTGGCTTCTCTTTTCCTTGCCAGGTGCCATTCTGGGTACATAGGAGCCCGCTGCGAGCACGCCGACCTCCTAGCAGTGGTGGCTGCCACACAGAAGAAGCAAACCATAACCGCCTTGGTGGTGGTTTCCATCGTCGCCTCCATCGGTGTTGTCATGGTCTGCGTCCTGATACAGTAAGTATAATTCTACGGAATGCTGGTTTGAATCCGCATCTGCTGAAACCTCTTTGCAAGAGCTGCAGGCCAGGAGGGCTCCTCCAGCGCAGGGCAGATCCCCCCCCTCCCGGTGTCAGGGGGGAGGAGAAGGGGAGATTGACATGGAGGAAGGCAGCATCTGGCAGATTACTGTCCCATTGCCTTCCCGAGCATTGCCTGCATTGAATCCAGTAGATTCCCTGATTGAGACTAAAATGTGCTTGGGGGGAGCAGGGGCTGGGGGCTACATGCAGCTGGTTCTAAATTCAGCAGCTTGGGGGGCAAAACAGCTGCAGACTCAGCTTTCAAGCTTGAGGCCGGGCTCTGAAAGGCGAAGCAGCCCTTTTGAGCTCAGAACCTCCCGAAATGCTCCCAACAGCCCGACTGGCTCTCAGGGGAGCCTGTGTCACAATTGCAGAGGAGGGTTTGGAACTCAAAATATTTTGTGCACATGATTGCATGAAATGAACGCTTGGTTGCCCTCTGCTTGGGCCCTGGCTGCTGGTCAGTTCTCCTTGAAGTCACAAGCTCCTAGTTGGAAATCTGACTTTATACTCAGAAGTTCCAGTTTTGCCTGTAGGTGTGGCTGTGTGAGATGCCGCAGTGCTTATTAGTGCTAAAACCCAGGCTGTGATTGTCAGTAACGTTTCATGAGCTCCAAAGGGCACAAAACAGCCCCGTTCTCACTTTCTGCTTCTCCTAAAATGTTCAGCAAAGGGTAATTGACAGATGGATCAAGTGCTATTGCTATTTAGAATTAAGAAATTTAAATTGGAAGAAATTTCGAATTGGCAGCAAAATGTTTGAGAGGGCAATTTAATCCTGTTAAAAACTGGTTGATGAAGGCGAAGGGAGCTCCCTTGGGCTCTCCATGCAAGGCCATAGAGCCACGTCTCAACTCCTTTGGAGAAGGCCAGGAGAGGAGGGAAGGCCTGCCTCACCTCGGGGGGGGGGGGGGGGGATATTCCATAAGGTGAGAATGCCCTCTTCCTAGCCCCCCCCCCCCGGTTGAAATTCTTCAACTGATGGGGTCTGCAGCATGCCTTCCCTGCCTGACCGGGTGGGGCAGGCCAGTGTGATGGGGTGAACCGGGTTCCATAGGTCGCCTCGCCCTGGCCATGTAGGGCGTAACCAGCACACAATGTGGAGTTGGGCAAAGGCCCTCCTGGCCTCGGCCACCACCTGCCATGCATTTCAGTCTAATTCTTGATGGTGGGTTTTGGGGTCAGTCCGCCATATTTGGCTGTCAGTATTGGGTTAGCCGAAAAGCTGCTGACAAGACTTGGATTCCAGTCTTGGACTGAAGGGCTTCCATGCCGTTGCCTGACTGAGAGACCGTGGTCCATTTCTGGTGTGAATCTGAGCTTCTACGGGACCCTGCGCACAAGTCTTGGTTCAGACAGGTTGAAGCCACATGCCCCCCGCCCCCCCCCCCCCCCCCGAGGCTGCCTCCCAACAAGTCCCCCATTGTTTCGGCTCCAGAAAGTGATTCTCTGCTCCTTCCTTTCCCTCCTTGCCTGCCAGCCATTCCCGTTCTTGGCCCAAACTTTGTTCGATTAACCCACCATTGTGTGTGTTTGTGCAGTTGCTGCAGGATACGGAAGCACTGCGAGTGGTGCAGGACGATGGTTTGCCGGCATGAGAAACCCACCGGGCTGCTGAAGGGGGCCACGTCTTGCTGCCACTCAGAGACAGGTAAATCAACATTATCTGTGCCAATCCGGCGTTTGTAACTGCAGACAATAAAATCCTGGTTCTTTTATTTGGCTTGAGCAAAGGAGGTAGGTTGGCACTTGAGCATTCTGGCTTTGCAAGCAGACGAGAGCACGAAGTTTGCTAGGTGTGTGTATTGGGGAGGGACGGGGACGGGCTCTCTCCAGCCTCTCTGTGAAGAGGACCTCTGCCTTCAGTTGAACGATGGGAAGTCCTTGGAGGGCTCCGTGCACCTGAACATCTTGGCTGAGCTTAAAAGCTAAGCAGGGCCAAGTCTACTCACTCATGGCCCGAAGCTGCAGGGCCGTATGGGAAGTCAGGAAGGCCCTCCGAGGGGAGCCCCCTCCCATAACTCTGCTGAGAAAGTATTGGTGGCATTCCCAGGAGTCACACTTGGCTCAAGAGAAAGCTGACCCAGAAGGATGGATTAGAGACAGAGACAGAAGCAGGGGTGAAATTCAGCAGGTTCTGGAGAACCGATAGCGGAAATTTTGAGTAGTTCGGAGAACTGGCAAATACCACCTCTGGCTGGCCCCAGAGTGGGGTGGGAATAGGGATTTTGCAGTATCCTTCCCCTGCCACGCCCACCAAGCCGTCCACAGAACCAGTAGTAAAAAAATCTGAATTCCACCACTGGACAGAAGCCTGGTTTGTAACGCTTAGTATGAAAAATACGCGTCCCCAACCCATGTCCTCAAAACACACTGAATGAACAATTCCCAGGGAAGGAGGTGAATGAAGTGGCCTCACTTTCTTCTCCTTCTGCTCTACCCAACGTCCTTCAGAGGTTAGATTCTTTTTGAATGGGAAAGTCGGTGGTCTCGGCTGAAGGCCTGCTTGCCACATCTCTGTCTAGCCTCCTGCTTGGGTAAGGGGGGTGGTCTAGAAGACCTCCAAGGTCCTTTTTCCAACTCTGAGGTCCTGTTAAATCATCCCTTTTGAAGTGTGGTCAGTATTCTGTTGCTGCACCCCGGCCTTGCAGTCCAAACTGAAGGGGCTTCTTGTGGTGTGGACTGACCTCATTGCTTGTTTTGCAGTTGTCTGACCGCAACCACAGATGGGAACAGCACAGAGTTCTACCTGAGAGGCCTACGATATTCTGAGAAAAACTTTAATATGGACAAGACACTTTCCAGGGACTTAACCAGAAAGCCAATCTAGTGCAACTTTTGAGGCCTTCTCCGGATCTTCCCCCATAACGCTGGGCGTCCAGAACTTTGCTGAAGGAACCGCGTGGTCGGTGCAGCTTCTGAGTAAACTTACGTCTGGTTTGTGACCGCCAGCAAATCTCCAAGACTTCTTTTTAGTCGAAATAGAGAAGAGCCACAATCGGCAGCTTTACATTTACTGTAAGCGCCAAAGGACAAGCTTGTTCGCGGGATGTGCCTGGTTTGCCTTGGAAAAGATCTATTTAATGGAGACCGGATCCGGCGTCACCTGAAGGGCTGGCTTGGCTTTGCATATCTGTTGCGTCTTTTGACTCCTCTCCAGCGGAAGGATGCTCCCCGGTAGGCCTCTGGGAGCAGCACCACCCTCCCTGTGTCCGTTCAGCCGCAAGTAGAAAAACGGCAAGACGAGTAGCCTTGTCCGTGTTTGTAGTATCTGTTTGGGGAAGAGGGGAAAAAAACCATTGTGCGGGAGGGTAGACTGGAGCCAGGTGAGAGCAGAAGTGCTTCCCCTTCTTTCCCTCCTTCTGAGTCTTGGCTCCTGGACAAGTGAGAAATCCCTGTTGCCTCCTCGGCCGGGGTCTCTGGGTAACTTGGTGGCAGCTTTGCTACCTTTTTCCAACAAGAAAACAGACCACAGAAGCCTTAGTTATTACATGACAGGTAGGAATGGGGTGTTGAAAGAGGTGCCTCTGGCCTTGTTTGTAATACTGACGGAAACACCTTTGAGCTAGATGAGAAGTTTACTAAAAATCAATATTTAGCAGAGGTGTTTTTAAAACGCTGCACCGTTTCTGGGCTTACATGCTTCTAACTATTGCAATGTCTTGTGAGGTAGAAGATTTGTCCAAGTCACAAACATTCCATAGGACTGGGGACAACATTCCACAATTGTGTGGGTGCTTGAATGTTTTGACCTTCCCCCACCCCCCGGGCACAACATGAGGGTTTGGTTCCAAGAGTGAGGTAGTTCTGGGAAAGCCTGTGCAAGTGTGAGCTCTGGTGGCATTCCATGAGTCCCGGAGAACCTTGGAAGCTGAGTTCTTCTCACCAAGGTCGAGAAGCTCGTGAGGTGGAGGGAATCGGGCCTTTGGCAGTTGCGTGGAGGTTTAGAGGCCTGGCCCCGTGGAGACCAATTGCCTGGTTTCCAGTGAGAGAGATGGTAATAGATCTGAGAGATGCCTCAAGAAGCCATTCTGAATTGGCCAACTATTAATTCTGATTTGCATGCAAGCCAAAGCACCAGTTTCACCTTCTTTCCTTTGCTGATGGAAAGAAGATATATTTGCCGACACTCCTGATTTTTCAGGTTCCATTTCCCCAGACGGATGGCTTGGCATGTTGACGGGCGCTTCGTGCCATAAACTTTGTGGCCATGTGACAAAGAAATGAAATGGGGACAAATTGATTTTGTTCCTCAAGTTGTCTGGCTGACAAATGCTTCCGTTATTTTTAGTGGGTCGATTCTTGTTCTGCCCTTATCATAATGGCATTCCCTCTTTGACTTTCCTCAAAGGGGAAATAATTGGGTTTTTAAACCCACCCCCTTCTTTCCTAGCCTTGCTTCTCAACAACCAATCTATAGATTGGGAGTTTCTCAAATAAGTAAAAAAAGGAAGAAAGGGATTCCAAAAATCACGGCCTTTTGCACAATCCCCCAAGGCATAATCAAAGCCACTTAAGTTAGAGTCAGAGAGCTAAAGAAAATGTACATTTGCTCGGTTGAGAATTGCCCCTAAGGAGAGCTGGATTCCTACCAGACCTGGTTCAGGAGCTCCAGCATCAGAGGGCTTTGGTTGCATTTGTCCTGAATTACGCTTTTGATACTTCGAATGGCAAAGCCGTTTGTCCAGGGCAGGATGCTCTCCCCTTTCCAAGGGAGGAAAGAGCCTCCACTGAAGGCAGCCTTCTGCGCTTTTCTGGGTTTCTGTTTTGTGATGCTGTTTAGAAATAAACGGCCCCCTTTCAGCTAGCAATTGTTTAATCTGATGCGACCCGGACTCATGGAATTGATCGACACTAAGCTGAGCGTAGAAGTAACAAGGCTTTGGGGGAGAAAAATAGTTTAAAATTCTCAAATGAAAGGTTTCTGCTAAAGCAAAAGAGCCCTTTTTTCATCTTAAGTGCATTTGAATTATGCTGAATTATCAGCCACTAAATGCCTCTTCCTTCCCCATTTTGTGTGTTGACTCCAAGTTAACATTTTGTCCTTTTTCACAATTTAAGTTTAGTTTGGTCCATAACCAAACTGAAATTTTATTTTTAGCCAAGGTTACACTTTTTTCTTCTGAATATGTTGCACTGAAGGTTGCTATTTAATATTTTAATTTATTGTGTGGATAAATTAATTTGATTCATGTAAGATGTTTATGTGATTGGTTGTTATTTCTTCCTTAATACGCTGAGTTAATAGATATTTAAATGAGTGAAATACACTTTTCATAATACTTTGTTGTATTTTTTTTTTTAAAGGAAGGCTATAAATTAAATAAGGAACTCTTTATGCAAATGTTTGGGCTCTCTGTGTCTCATTGCAATCCTACCTCTTCCCTTGAATTGCAAAGGTTCAGGCTGGACACGAAGCAGCAGTTTGTGTAATGGAGAAGAGAATTTTTTCCGGGAGGCTGTGAGTGTAAGGAGCTTGGCCCAAAGCCACGTGTTGTGTTACGTACCAGCTCCCTTCTTCCTCCAGGGACTGGGATTGTGTGAACTGTGGTTGGATGAGCCGCAGGGGCTTGCTTCATACAACAGAGTAAGCCATGGACCACAGTTCACAGACTATAATGGCGACATTCATACTGTAGTTGGATGACACATCACTGTAAACCACAACCAAAACAAGCGATCAAATTACTCTTACATGCAAAACAAGTGGTATGTTTCAGTGATCTGACCAGCCTCTCTAGGATATAAATTTGTTGCTCTGCAAATTTGAATGCTTACTTATCGTTTATGTGCGTTGTTTACACATTTAAAATAGGAAAGTGTGTGTTGTAAGTGCAGTGTGACTAGAAAAGGATTCATGTTGCATCCAAAGATGATTGACTGATTGGGCCTACAGTTAGACAGGAGAAGGCAATTCCATACGGGAACCCTGATCCTTGTAATTCTCCAGATTGTAATGTTTCTGACTATTTCTGACAATCATCAACATTCCCTGAGTGCTTGAAAAATGAATGTAATTCTCCCTGGCCAAACAGGGGAGAGCTCTAAAAGTTTCCTGGCTGCCAGCTAGTAATTTCAATTGTAAGAAACCTAATTAAGAAATGGACGTTACATGGAAAAGTTGAGGTCAAGCTGGGGAAATGCTGGCTGGGGAATATTGGGAGCTGAATGTCACCCATGCTAAAATTGCTGAAGTGGAGAAACACCGATCTCAAACATGCAAGAGAAAACCATGATAAGCCTGAAATATTTTGGAACAAAGTGCCTTGGACTGATGAGACAAGAATCAAACTGTTCAGCCACAAGTACTCACGACACATTTGGAGGGGGGAAAAGTGAAAGTTGAAGAAGAAAAGAAGACTTTGTCAATTGTTGAGCCTGGGGGTTGCTCTATCATACTTCGGAGTTGTGTGGCAGCCAGTTGCACAGGAAACATTGTGTGGGTGGAAGGAAGCAGGGAGGCAACTAATTATCAACGTGCCCCAGAAGCCTCACAGTCAGGAAGAAATGGAAGTTGAGAAGAGGTTGGGTATTTCAGCAAACGAACGCAGTTGTAACCCAGATCAACTAAGAAGCACAGGAAAGTAACAATGCTGAATGTCTTCAAAATTCAGATGGGAGATTTTAAGCATGAGCTGCATCTGAGAATATTTCTGAACCACGAAAGGTCTGCAAGGAAAAAATACCAAAACAATTGAGGGCCCTGTAATGTTTCCAAGGAGCTCAGAGTGAAATTCCTCTGGTCCTAAATAAAACAGGCGGTGAAGCCTACTGGAAACTTATTAAACCTATTTATTTAGTTACTGACTTGTCTTCATAAGTAAACGCAACACTGATTTTTGGCATTTTGCTTTGACATTTGGGGGCGCAGGCTGGGAGGGACTCCACAAAAGGGTTAGTTTCATGGAAGAAATGGATCCAGGAAACCACAGGCCCATCAGCCTGACCTGGGAAAACGCCTGGAAAGGCTAAGGAGTGATTTGTTCTGGAAATCCTCTTTCCCAGGCATTTGGCTGCCTCAGCTGAGCCGCTCTCTCTGAGAGCCTTCTCTCCCCAGATCTCCAGACTCGCTTGCTCTTGGCCACGAGGAGACACAGCAGATGACTGCAAGTCCCATCATCCCTTTCCATTGGCGAAGGAATGCTGGTGTCAAGTTGCACAGGACTGGTTAGGAGACTGAGCATCTCAAGCCTCGGTGTCAGGTGCAGCTGCAATAAACAACAATTATTTCCTTAAACCCTCCAAGGGAATCATCCACCTGTCCGGGTCACAATACGGGCGTGTGTCCCAAAGGAGATCTGCGGGTTCCCGTGGCCAGAATGAGGCCCCACTTGAGGAAGCAGCGTCAGTTCCCAAGCTGGACACTCCTCCGTACTCCGGGCTGTTTTTAAGGCCAGCCAGCAAGGTGTGAATGTGTACAACAGACCGAGGGCAAAAGAACAAACAGGTTTTTCTCCATCTGCTATTGTATTAGAATTGGAGGCCACCCAAGGAAACTGACTAGGAGAAGATTAAATCTGATAAGGGGAAGTATTTCTCCACCCAGTGTGCAGTGCCATGGGATCTGGGCTTGGCTGCTGATTTCGTGGGCTTCCAAAGGAGGCCAGACCAGCTCCTTGGGGACAGGCCCCTCAGTGGCCGCAAAGCTTGGGGACTGGACCTGCCCACAGGTACAGGCAGCCCACCTCCACATGCCACATCCAGGGGAACCACAGCTCCAGGGTGACAACCTGCCTGGATCTCCTCTTGGTCGGCCACTGGTTGACCACCCTGCGTGAGAGAGAATGCCGGCTAGGTAGGCCCAGTCATGTTCTCTTCTTCTGTTCAGGTCAGCTTTATTTCAGTTTTAAAGTAAGGGGTTTCTTTCCCCCTTTCCTTCCGGTCA
The DNA here is from genome assembly GCA_012654045.1 of Ptyas mucosa. Classification (NCBI taxonomy): domain Eukaryota; kingdom Metazoa; phylum Chordata; class Lepidosauria; order Squamata; family Colubridae; genus Ptyas; species Ptyas mucosa. The sequence continues at coordinate 4,791,541 of WNWU01000075.1, forward strand.
ATCATGTCGATTCTCAGAGACTGGCTGAAAAAGTCCCTGGAGTTTTCTTAGGAGGGTTTTTTGGAAGTGGTTTGCCATTACCTTCTAGTTCCCAGGGATGAGAGAAATAGGAAAGGAAAAGTGATTGAGTGGTCAGAATAACATCTGCATCTTTTTTTTTTAATTTGATTTATATTCCGCCCTTCTCCGGAGACTCAGGGCGGCTTACAACGCGTTAAGCAATAGCCTTCATACTTTTGTGTGTGTGTATTTATTTATTTATTTATTTATTTATTTATTTATTTATTTATTTATTTAAATTTATATACCGCCCTTCTCCTATTGGACTCAGGGCGGTGCACAGCCAGAAATAAAAAAACATTCCAATACAAAATTTAAAAATTTAAAAGAATTATAAACTTTGGCCAAAAATTTAAAAAACCTCACAACTAAAACCCATTAGACAATTAAAATCTAATATCTCAAAATTTATACAAAGTCAGCTTATTGCCCCCACAATCCAGGTCCTCATTTTACCTACCTTTGAAAGGATGGAAGGTTGAGTCAACCTTGAGCCTGGTGAGATTTGAACTTGCAGTAATTGCAGGCAGCTGATGTTAATAACAGTGCTTTAGTCTGCTGCGCCACCAGGGCTCAGGGCTTTTTAAAGATTCTTTGTCAGAAACTGTTGTGACTGCTTTGATAGGACAGAGCAGAGTTTTTCAAATTTGGCAAACTTTAATATCTATAGACATCAACTCACAGAATTGCCCTGCTGGGCCAAGCTGGGAATTCTGGGAATTGAAATCCGCACATCTGAAAGTTGCCAAATTTGAAAACTGCCGTGATGGAGTAAACCTGTTGCAGGCAACGCACAACCCTGGCACTTGGTGGGAAAGTTTCTCCTCTTTGCCATTCTGGCTGGCAAAACTATGAGAGACATGAAGCTGCCCCTGGTTGCCCTTGAATCTCTGGGTTCATCCGGTGCATATTTTAATTTCTATTTTTGAGATGTTTACTCTGTTTTTAATTTTGGGTTTGTACTCTCCAAACCTGTTTTTTTAATTTTAGCTTTGTTACATCACACAGCTTTGTTAATGGTAATAATTTAAATTTTAATGACCTTTGTAAAAATTACTCTGCTGTGTTTTGTTCAGGACTTGTTGCAGCAAAAAAACAAAAGCAAAAGCAAAAAAACCCCACCATCACATGCTGATGCACAGTTGCTGGAACAACTCCAGGAAAACTTTTGGGGCCACAATGTGCATCTCACCACACATTTCTCTTCAGTCAGATCCCATGTATCCAGAGACCTTTGTTTAGTCAGAGTCTTCGCCAGGTTACCCTTCTGACCTGACCCTCCACACTGAAGACCTGCGTGAAGGTCTGCAATTCATCAGCCTTCTTGAAGCAATCCGTTTTAGGCAAATAGATGAGATAAATAAGAAAATAAATATATACAAAACAAAACAAGCAAAACACTCAGGTCACACAATAGCTACAAACATTTCCATCCCACAAAATTCTCCATTGGGCAAAAAGGGTTAAGAATCAAAATCAAGCCATCGGGATTCCTCACTACGTTCTCAGACAGTTGAGATAACTTAATGGCATCTTATTAGACTCAAGGTGATGTTAGGTTTCACTAGGAAGAAACCCAAAAATAATTTTTGGCCCCCATTCCCTCCCCCCAGGAATTTTTGAAAGTCCAAAATATATCTGTTTGCATCCTTTGTGGTGGGCACAGATTGCTTGGCCAAAGGCTAAACAGCCTTTATGGAAGGAGATGATCTACGATGTTCCACAAGGTAGTAGAAGTCAATCAAAACCAACGGAGGTAGAGATACCTAAAATGGGATCATGGCACTTTTGGAGAACTCAGAGACCAAAGACAGTGCCCAGATCTCCTCCTTTGGTATAGAGCTTCACTGCTATACGACTACATTTGGTATTTTCCAGAAGACTTTAAGAACAGTAGGAGCTATGCTACTCAGGACAAATAACAACTATGACTGGAGCAGTGCCTTTATTAGACTAAATGAAGATGCTTTTCAGAGCATGGAACCCCACAGGGTAAGACGTTAACAGAATAACAGAGGTGGAAGGGATCTTGGAGCAGGCAAAGTCTAGATGAAGGTCCTGGCTGCCCACAGGTCCTTCTTTTTTAGATCCTTCATAAATGCATTTTTATGGATGTATTGGTGGATAGGAAAGCCTTGGGGATGACATCAAGGTCTGTTTGTCACATGGGGTGGCCAGGTAAAATCTTGTGTGTGCAAGTCAGAACGCCAAAGCTGATCACAGAAAAGGCTCCACAACAATTTCCTGCCTGGGACACAATCCAGCCACCGATCCGACTGGCCTCCTGTTGATTTCTCCTAGGGAAGAACTGGTCCAGACTGGTTTCTCAAGGTACACTGAGCCACCAATAAGGCAACCACATTTTAGGCCAACAGGTTGTGCAAAATTACCTCATTGATTCTGATTAGTGAGTCATGAGAATTCAGAGAAGTGGGTCAGTTGTGGAAGCTGTCATTAAACTTGGTAAGCAGATTGTGCAAACAAAACTCTCGAGCGGAATTTTGCTTCTCATCCTGAAAGTTGCATCAGGAAGTCCAGGCTGACAAGAGTGTTTGCAAGGGTGGCCAAGAAAGTCAGGATGGGGGGCACGCTAGCATGATTGCAGCCTTGCCTGATGCTTATCTTCATGGCACACAAACGTTATCAAGGTATATGATAATGCTTGCCATCCTTGGACACTAAGCAAAACACACGGTATCTAATGGCCAAATTAAAGGCCATGGAAATGGAATGAAAGTAGTTAATATTTTAAAAACTAGAATGTTATGGCGAGTCTTAGGATACAGGTGGAATTGGGTCGGGGTGTTGCTTCTGAATAGATATTTAGAAGGTCATGGTGGACATTTTCCATGCTGAAGATGCCATAAATTTGAAGGAGTATTGGAGCACATGCTTCGGGCATGGCCACTGGTAGGCCTTGTCATGTGCTTGGACCACGTTCTGGGCTCAGTTTTGGTGGGAAGTCAAGGACTACCTGTGGTGAGCTGGAATAACAGCCCTGAAAGCTTGCCCTCCATCAGAGCCCTTCTGAAACAGATTTCCTGGCATGCTATTCCAAAACGGAGCAAGATGGCTATAATTTCATCAAGGTTGAAAGTGGACAACATGTTTCCATCAGACACACGACCTGAGGGATGCAGGAAAATGCTTGCTTAGGATTCAGTTCACATGTGGCAGAACCAGTTTGCTCAACAGCCACTTGATAAAGGTTTCCACTGACTGGTTCGTGCAGCACCCAAAGCAAAGAACCAGACTCCTGGGCCCTCTGGGAAACCATCTTCACCCAATGTGCTAAGCCAAGGTTTGCTAAATAAACACAGTGGATAGGGTCACAGGGTGCATTAAGCAACAAATGGTGGTTTTCAAGCTTCAGTGGCCAGCTTCCTACCCCCCACAAAGCTTCAGTACACCAACCACTTTTTTACTTAATCTGAGCCTGAATTACAGGTATCAGGGATTTTCTTCTGGTACTGTCTCTGCCTGACAGGTAACTTACAGGACCAGAATGTGCTGGATGAATCAGGTGTGGGCCACCAATTGTCCAGACCCAGCTCGTTGTTCCCTCTCCTCCTCCTCCTCCTCCTCCCAAATGCTGGTGTGCAAGGGGATCTATTCTGCTGGGGGGCAGACTTGGTTCCTTCCACCAGGCCCTCCTTGACAGGCCCCCGCTTCATCTTTGTGAAGAGCTCTGTGCCTGGGGGCTTCCCTGAACCTCCCTCCCTTCCGCCCTCCCTGAAAAGGCTCCCTTTGTGCCTGGCTAACTGAGGGCAGCGGCCAGAAGATGTGTCAGGCCTCCCAGAGCTCCTACAGAGCGACCCCTCCCAGCCTGGGCAACAAGGACGCTGCAGCCAAAGACTCCGATGGATCCCAGGGGGGTCCCCACGCGGGGCTTTCCAGGTGTGGCAAAGCTTGAAGCAGTTCCTTTGATGGCTTCCTGCACAAAGGACTCCTTTTTACTCCAATGAATCCTCTGTATTCCCTGGCTACAGGCCACGCTCAGTTCCCACTTCATCCGAGTGAGTAACGAGTAGCCTTGCCCAGTTGGTGCTCTGGGCTCCAGGGCTCTCCAGCTGGTCCAATCCTGGCAGGGCTGCCATTGAGCATTCAAAGTTTGATTTAGTCTCTTGCGTAGTGCCGCTCCTGCCGTCACACCTGTCTGCAAGACCACAAGGGCTGAACCTGGGGTGTGGTGTCCACAGGGGGTGCTAAAAGAAGGCACGAGGGTGGCCATCCTGAAAAAGCAGGGAGAGCTACGGTCCCACCATCATGGCCACCATATGGACCTCGCTGCCTTCTTCTTAGTGTGAAAAATCAGAAAACGCAGGGAGCCTTTTCATGGGATGAAGCCACGGCTGGAGTGGGGGACCAGTAAAAGGAATCCGGCATACCTTATTGCTGTGCCCGGCTTTGGCTCTCATGCTAATGGTTTGCTCAAACCATATTTTTTAATAAGCCGTTATTGCTTAGATTTTTTTAATTAAACTTTTTGCTGTCTAAGTTCCTCAGCTCTGGGTAGCTCATGCATCACACTAAGCCAACATCAAACAAATCACACCTGGGCTCAGGTATATGAACCGAGGTATCAGTTATATGATAATCAGGGTGCAAAGGGATCCCCTCTTCAGGGCTGATGTGCTGAGTCTCACTGTTGGGGCAAGGAACCACCGTTGGGTATATATTTTAGCCCTTCCAAGTTCTGAAAGGGGTGTCTATCAAGTGTCAGACGAGCTCAGCTTGGCTGGGGCAAAAGTGCGGAACTAAATACACATGGAGAGGGAGAGGGAGAGAGATCATCCTTAGAAGGGGGGCCCAAGCAGTGGGGCACGGCAAGACCTTAATCCTGTCTCAACATGAGGTTCCTCAGAGCCGGAATTGGCAGCTTCCACAAAGCCCTTTTTGGCTCTGAGTGAAAGAAAGGGTAAGGGGGGTTCCCTTCCATTCAGAAAGGTCGGGGGGTTTCCTGGATCCCAGCCAGTGGATCAGCCCTGCAGGGTCTTTCAGACCCTTCAGAAAGGAACGGATTTCCAACCGTCTTCCCGGTGCAGTTTCAGCATTGTGTTTTCTTTCTAGCACTGCCATTGTTCTACATTCGAGTTTAGCATCTAAACTTTACCCATCTGAAGGCTGTTGTGTCAAGCCATCCCCGAGTGGCCATGTTTGTACAACATGCCACAACACCATTTGTACATGTATGTGATCAATGAGCCCAATCACTGGGTTCACACAGCCACGGGGCTGCCTGAGCAGCAAGTGGAACCCACCCCTGGCCACGGCTCACAACCTCACACTTCTTAATTGCGCAGATCCACATCGGAAGCCAAGCCCGGCTCTTCAGCCTTGCCTTTGCATAGCGTGCCAAACCCCCGTCCCCCAGGCCGTGACTCATGGGCGGCTGCGAGGGAGCAAGAGGGGTCTGAGTGATGAAACGGGACTTGTGACAGTGTGATGCCAGGGAAGAGGAAGGGGTTGTGACATCACAGCCTCTGTTTTGCTGTTTTAACATCAGTGTGGCTGCGAACGGCGGCCTTTGAATCATGGCCTGGTTGAGCATGCAAGAGGAAGTCACCAGCCAGCCTCCAGAGGATTGCCACGGCCCCCCCCCTCACCCCAGTCTGTGCAAAGTGGTTCTGCGTGTGCGTGTGTGGCCTGGTCGTTCCGTTTTGACATGTACCCTCTGACCCCACGGAAAGAGAGAGAGAAACTGTGATGACAGAGCATCCCAGATTGGGGTGTGGGGAGCCAGTACCCCTTTGGCCTTCTGCTCAGTGGATGTTTTCTGGCCACTCAATCCACGGCAGCCATTTGGGGAGCAATGCAACCACCATGGCAACTAGGGTGATTACCGAGTAGGTCAAAAAAGTCAAAATGGCATCCCTAAGGGAGCAACTGTCTGTTGCATACCTGGTGCAAACAAAAAGCTGGTGGAACTTCAATTCGGCCATCTTACCCTTTTTCTCCACACCCTGAAAGTGATCCCGGTGACAGACAGCCATTTTGTGAGAGTGCCCACCATAAGCTTGCAGGTCCTAAATGTGGCCAATTGGTTAGTAGTCTGTTTTCACAGCATTAGTGGACGGATGGCCCCTGATTCTTGAATCCCTCTGCCTCCTCTGCCTCCGTCCTGGCGTCGGGCTCTTTCCAGAAAGGGCCAGATTTCCTTCTGGCATCCCTGCATCTCATGCTGGCCAGAGCCAGACCGAAGGCTGCCCTGCGTTTGCCTGCCCGGCCCGGCCGCTTGGGGTTGAAAGGCGTTCAGAGCAGTGGTGGGTTGCTCCCAGTTCGGTCCGGTTCTATAGAACCGGTAGTAAAACCGGCGGGAGGCTCCGCCCACCCGCCACGACATCATCATGGGTGATCTGTGTGTACTCCCGTTGCAAACCGGTAGTAAAGGTAAGTGGAACCCACCCCTGGTTTAGAGACGGACCCCTTCCTTTTAACTGGCAAACATCCCCCTGGCAGACCATGGGCAGAGGAGCAGAAAGAAGGAAGGCCTTCCGGCCTCTGGAAATATTTGCTTTTCTTCCTGCTCAGAGGCGCCTTGACTCACCTTGTTTTGCGGGGGCCAGGAAGAGCCTCCATGCAACACCTGGTTGGGTTGGGTTTGTTTGCCGCCTAGAGAAGCTTTTATGCCCTGCACCTCGGAGTTAAACCAAAGCAGGAGAGCCTCCTGTGCGGCTGCCCCCCAACATCAGCGAGGGGCGCTGCTTGCGGGTGGCCAGAGGTGCAAATCGCCAGAAAGAAACACCGCATGGAATGCTACTAGCTTGGAACTGCAGCAGGAATGTATGGAAACCTAATGCCCGGAATGGACCGTGTGTCTGTGTGTCTGTGTGTGTGTGCGGGCTAAAAATAGCAGGCGAGGCTTCTCCGGATATGCCCCAAAGAAAAGGAAGATCAGCTGCTCAACGAAGGTGGCAAAGACACTGAAAGGAAAGCCTCCTCCTTCCCTGCAGGCTGTTCCCGCAACAGGTGCGTGTCCCAGCAGGCGATTGTGATGAGCCCAAGGAAGGGGCAGGACTGAATCTTGAGACTGTGGTCAGAACTACTGCAGCAAGCTTTACGTGGGGCTGCCCTTGAAGATGCTCCAACTAATCCGGAATGCGGCACCTGGGCAGCGATGGGCAAGCCCACCCCACCCCCGCCCGGGGCCATGCAGCATCCCTTCTGCAGGAGCTGCACTGGGTCCCGTTTGGCTTCTGAGCATCCTTCTAGATGCCGGCTAGATTACCTAGAAAGCCCAACATGGCATAGCATGCAGACTCGTCTCCCATGGAGTCTGCTCCACAGGACTTCTGGCATTGAGGGCCACCAATTAAACAAGACCATCTAGTGGGACCTGGAGTTGGGCCTTCTCTGTTGCTGCACTTCCCCCAGGGAACAGCCCCCCCTCAAAGACAGCCTGCCACCCCCTCCTGCCCACTTTCTGGCAGTCCTTGAAAACTTAGTAATTTCTCCTGGCCTCGGACTGGTTGATTTGGATTGGGGGGGGGGGAGGGAGAGGGGGACGACTAGTGGTGTTCTTGCAGAAGCATGTTATGTTCCCCCCTCCCTCCAGCTGCCATGCTTATTTAATACTACATTGAATACTGTTTTAAGTAGGTTCCTATGTTCTTAATTTCTAAAGTTGTCCAGAGTCCTTTAGAGTTGAGCAGCCCAGAAATTTGAATCATCAATAAATTAGTAATGTTGACTTTATGGAATTCTCAGGTGATAAAGCTGGATCTTGCTCTGGCAGAACCTTTGTGTATCACCTTGAGAAGGACTGGAGAACAGAGGAAGCTCTGGATGAATGGAAGAGAGAAGATGTCTTTGTTTTCATTGGGAACTGCCAATGAGAGGCAGCACAGATCTCTAAAGAACTAGTCCAGCCAAAGTTACTTATCAATCTAGTATCTTCTTTGATGAATTTTAGGAAAGCTGTAGGCTTAATGCATCTTAATTTCAGCAAAGCATTTGACAAAATGCTCCATAATATTCTGATTAGCAAGCTAGTTAAATGCCGGCAATTAGCCAGCTAGTTAAGCCCAGACATCAAGTGGTTATCTCTTGGTTGACAAGAAATGGAGAAATGAAGACAGCTCTGGTAAAAGTGGAGCCAGTGACCCCAGCAAAATGAACAGACATTGAGCGGAAGCTGGGCTGCGGTCTCCAGGGCCCCTCCAGGACAGGAGCGAGGTCAGGGGAAGTTCTGAAGCTTCTTTGAAATTTCTTCAAAATTCTCATCTGACAAGGAGAAGATCTGAGATCGCCCACAAGTTGCCAACCAGTACCAGGCCGTGGCCTGTTCGAAACCGGGCCGTGGATAGCTCACCCGCATGCGCAGCTCCATCTGCATGAGTGGCCGAAGCGCATATGCCTGCCCCTCGCACGGACCCATCCCCTGGTGATGGTGATGGTGATGGCACAACCTGCCACCCAGCTGGCCCACCAAGCCAGAAAGCCTGGGAGAGGCTCCTCCAGCCAGTTGGTCCTTCAGTCCTTAGAAAAGAAAGTTTTACGTATAAGTTTCCTCTAGCAGATGTTATTTTAAAAGCATCAGCTTTCATGAGCTGCAACGACGTGAGTCTAGCGTGGCAAAAATAAGGACTCTGATATTTTCTGAAGAAAAACTTTTATGCGAAGACGGAAGCCTTCATGAACTGCATCTCACTCCAATGTATGCACATTTTATTTAAAGGATGCAACTTTTTCCTTCGAATAAAATTTGCATCTGATGAAATTTGATCTGCAACATACAAGGGTTTGTATCTTTTATTAGCATTTGTTCATTGGAGAAGATGCTACCAGACTCCTTCTGAATTTTGGCTACAGTGGACGAATATAGCATTCTCCTTACCACCTCAGCCATCCATTATAGATCTGTGAATTTAAACCAGCTGAGATGCTTCTGGCCGGCTTGGAGGCTCAAAGGGGGGCCTTGAAATTTAAAAATATGACATTTTAATGAGGAAAATGCGTGATGTTTCTATGATTCTTTCCTTTCTAACGTATTTACTTATTTTCCTTAGTAGTTGAAATAGATTTTTGTCTCGGCTGGAAATATGAGAGAAAATGTGGAAATTAGCAATTTAAAGCATTTCATGTGGATTTCTCCGCTCTTCTAAGCAATGCAGTTTGGAAAAAAAAATACTTTCCATTAGAACATAGTTGACATTTTTGTTCTACAGTTGGAAAGAATCAGGGCAGGCAACTTCCCTGGAGGCCCAGGGGCTTTTCTCTTTCTTGAGGTAACTAACTCTTCTTCGGGATTTTCCATCAGTGCCCCAGTCATCCCCTGTGAGGGAAGGAGAGCTCCCACTGTCACTTTGGGAGGAATTCAAGAAAAGATGGGACAACCATTTGTCTGAGGTAATATAAGGTCTCCTGCTTTGGGCAGGGGTTGGAGTAGATGACCTCCGTGGTCCCTTTCAGCCCTACGATTGTATGCCTATGTCTATTCCTCCTCATTTAAGTTATATCGAAAGCCTTTCTTTTGCATTCTGCAATGCGTCCTTAACAATCAGCAATGAAGTCGGTTATCATTCTTTCCAGTAGGTTACTCAAAACAAGATGGCTGGTGCCTTTTTTTCAGATTCCTCTTGGCTTTCACATGTTTTTAGGCCTTAGATGATGAAAAGGTCATTATTGAACTGTTCAATGAAGTGCCTCCCAGCTTATTATCAGAGCTGAGCCAGGGTAAGGGCTGCTCTGCCACCCGATGCAATTTCATTGGAGACGGGTGACAAATGAAGGGAGCCCCAGGTGGGGCTGGAAGCGAAGGTCAAGGGAGCCCCCCTTGAAGAGCAACCTCTTGAGCAGGCCTGCTCGGACGGAACAGATTCCCTTGGACGCCAATTTTACTCCAGCCATTCCTGTCCACATCGAAGATGCTCCGTCCTTTTGATCTCAGTAGAACCTCCTTTGGACAGAAGTTTCCGCTGTAATAATGTTATGTTTGAAAACCGAAAAACCACAGGAGAATGGCATGTACATAAATTTCATAGGCAGAATTTCAGCCGGGCTTGAATCACACAGGCAAAAATGGAGTTAAATGATTTGTTACAAGCACTCCCAGTTGTTGCCTTAGAATGAGCCTCACTGTGATCCGGTTAAGCTCTGCTGTGGTTTATCTGTTGGAGTGTCCAAGGGGCAAAACCACTCGGTTAGCCCTCCCCCCCCCTCCTCCTCCTCTTCCTCCTCCTCCTCCTCCTCCTCGGCAGTTGAACTTTAATCTGCTGGCTGGAACCACACAAGCAATAAGCCATGAGACCTGGAAGCTGCTGGGGAGGGGGAAAAGCTGGGGAGGGGGTCTGCCTTTCTACCGTGGGGGCACGACAACTCTGGAGGCTGCCTCTGAGTTCAGGTGGCTGAGATTCAGAGGAGCAAGAAATGATTCATGGTCCTCTTAGAGAAGGTAATCTCTTACAGGAATGGGATCACCTCTTCCAGCCTCTTCTGAAAAAAGTCAGCATATTTCTAGGCTGCATCACCACTATTTTTAACACTGGGAAGTCTTGTTATGCTAAAAGGATACCAGGGCACTAAGCTCTAATGATACAGGTGCCACCCTAATCTCTCTCTCTCTCTTCCTCCCCAATATACCTGTGCACAAAAGTACTTGTACAAAGCAGACCGAGGGCTGGGTTCCCAAAAGCAAACAGGTGTGTTGCCTAGAGATCCCACTGCAAGCATGTAAGCCACTCTAGCCTGACCAACGGGGGAAGCGGGCGCCTCCCACGGGGGCCCAACATCTGGGCCTGAGGTCTCTTTAGAATGCACTGCTCCCCGCCCCCATTTAATGATGGCCACCAAGGGACGAGGGCTCCAGGCTTGCTCAGGATGTGACTCTGCCTGGGAAGAGGTTGCTGGTGGGCTTCAATCCAGGCCAGCGTGGCTCGTGGGGAAGGAAGGACCGTGTTAGACCTGCCTCAAAGAGCCCCAGAATCTGCCTGACATGCCACCTGCTTGTTCATCCTTGTAGCATCCTGGAGAGGTTTTGGTGAATTATCAAAATATTTCACTTGCACTCATGGCCATCATTGGTTTTGGCTTATTATCATTTGTGATTAAAAGTGTGGATTGTTAATCATGGTTTGTGACAAGGGGGAATTCCTGTAGTCATATAGCTGTCTGTTGCTGGGTCCCTTTTTTGGGGGAGGGGGCCAAAAGCATTCCTTTCACTCCTTTGAGGTGGGAATTGATAGAACTATTGCACAATGTGTAACGGGCACAACAACGTGGCCATCTATTTGATGCAGCCCTGCCTTTTTGTGGCTCTCGGCCCCGCCCCAAGCACCGAGGGGGGGAGGTCCCTGCCACCAAAGGTTTGCTCAGCCGAATATCTTGTGACTGAGTCACCAACCTAGGCTTGAGCAACAGTATGTAAACACAGCTCCTCTTAACCATGTAGTAACTGCAGTGCATTCCAGGTGCTCACAGTCGGACGTATTATAACCTGTCCCAGACTGGCTGGTTTGCAGTTCCTGGTCTGCTCTGTTTCCCTTTGTCTCAAGAGAGGGAGAACATTGCTCCCCTGCAGCCTGCGGGGCCTTGACTCATTCCCCAGGAGTTTTCAGAGTGAATCAGCAGCGGCTACGCCAGATCGACTCCTCTGACCTCTAGATTAAGCCGGGTTCTTCAGGAAACTGGAGCCAAGTAGATTTAAGGCCATTATTCAGCCTTCCTGATCTCCAGGGATAGCAATGCAGTTGAGGAAGCCACCCGGGCCAGCCGGCCCCACGGCCACCTCTGGTGCATCATGGCACTGTCATGCAAATGAGAAGAAAATTCACGCTGGTGGGAGTGATGCCATTTTCTCTCCCTTCCGTGGGACGTGGGACAAGTGCTGCAGGAGTCCAGTATCAGTCCCCCCCCCAACCTTCTTTCCATCCCTATTACTGGGATCATAAATTGGATTATGGTTTGTTAAAGGGCAGCATTCCCATGAAATCCTAAATGTTTTAACATGTAGACATGCTTATCCAACAACTCATGATAGACAATTTGAGTCATGTAATCCTCCTCACCTTTAAGTCATAAATCCAGGACATTTTTAAGGGCAGAATTGAAATAGTCAAGCCAGTGCCCGCCTGGTACCACTCTTGATAACCCGTGTCCAATAGGTCGGGTCTTTAATTGGAGATCCACAGCTGCCAACATGCCTTTTTTGACCTCTCCTCTGAGGACAGCCCTGCTGACAGAGGCTGGACAGCCACCAGTTGGGGAGGTTATCAACATGATTCCTGCATGGAACTTGTAGCTTTGATTACACCCTGCACTAAGCCATGCTTTAATCATTGTCTGTAGGCTCAGCCAGGCTGCTAAGATCATCCTCAGAAATGGAGCCTCCTTCTCAGTGACAGAGTCACTCCGCTTGTGATGGGGAGAGCTTTCCTGCTGCTGACTTCTGGGGTGTGTGTGATGTCAGTGTTGCTTCCGAGGGTGGGTGGTCTGCCCAGCCAGACGGGCTCTGGGCTGATGACCTCAGCCTGGGCGCAGCACCGGCAAGGCTCAGTGTCAGAGACTGGGTCCCTCTGGAAATGACCTCACCCTTAGCAGACTCGCCTCTTTGTGAGATTCTGAAGGCCAGAATAAATGGCTCGTTTCTCTCCACGCTTCTCCTCCTGCATGAGGGCTCCTCAGCAGGGCCGCTCCACCGCAACTTCTTGGGCTCCAAGCCAAGGGGTGAGAGGTGACCGGCTCCGACAGCATATATGTGGGGGAGTGTAGCCTGGCTCCTGCCCCAAGGACTCCTGGTTGGCAAGGGCAGACCTGCCTCCCACCCGCAGCTGCCTGGGCTGCAGGGCTGGCAGGCTCCATGGCCGGTCAGCTTCCATGCCCAGCAGGAGGGGTGGCTGCCAGCTGTGGGCCTGGGGTGGGGCCTGGCCTTCTGTGGGGCGGGGTGGGGCAGCCTTTTGGTGATGTAGTGGAAGGTCTTGAGGTGGAGCTATGCGCAAAATATGCCGTGACGCATAGCCACATGCTCAGGATTCCATCATTTTTTCCTCAGCTTTATATATGTGTGGAGGTTATTTATGGCTGTTTTGGAGACAATGTTATGTTTTACAGCTTTTGTGAGCATCCCACTTTCCCAGTAGAGACTTTGCAGTCACTGAACAGGAAGAGCCCGAATGAGGCCCCAGCGATGTGAGTGAAAACACCGATTGCATCCTCCACTTCATTTGCACGATGATATCATGTTGCTTATGGAACGGATTATCGGGCCATCGGAGAGCCAGCACGGGATCCTTTGAGCAGCTTGTCCATCATGATGGAGGCTTGCCTAAGCCTGTGGGATCCCAGATGCCCTGCTTGATTGTTGGCTGGGAAGGGGCAAAGCAGCTCGCAGGGCCAGCCTTGTCGCCTCTGTTTTAAGTTAAACTTGGGATACTTTTCTTCTTATCACAGTCACTCTAATCACTCAGCCACCAGTCCCGCCACCCTACCCCACCCCGCTCCAACTGGTCCTCAGGAGGAGAGAAAATGCTGGTGGGAGAGGCAGTCTGCTCGCTACACCTGTGCCAGGTGTCTTTAACCTTTGTTGGGGCCCCCTTCAGGGCAGAGGGGACAGGACTCTCCCCAAAATCATTTGTGGCAGCAACCAAAGGATGGCTGGCAGCTGAGGGTCTGCCATCTGCTTTCCCGCCCCCTTCAGCCACGGCCCCAGGGAAGAGGCATCATCTGATGAAGTCATCTGGGCCCTGGGAGTCAGGAATGCGACCCTCCTGCTAATTGTGGAGGTTGAAGTCATGCGAAAGGCACACGCTCAGCTCCCCCCCCCGCCCCCCAAGCTCCTGGAGACTTTGCAGGCGCTGAAATATCATCCGAAGGAGCAAAGAGGAAAGCTTGCAGGAAGACCTCTGAGCGGCTGGGAGAGAATAGCTCATCTCGACCTTCCCTGGATTGTCTTCTGCCCCAAATAGGAGAGATTGTGCAAGAACGCTTTAGTTTATATCTATCATTATCTGGGTGCCCTGTTCGTGCAACTTTGCTGGTTCAGGAAATGTTCTAAAACTGTCCTTCCCTTGACTTATGATGCACCATAATCCATTCTCTTGTGTAGCAAAAATTGATCCACCCAGATACAAAAAGGGACATCAGCAGATTTGAAGAATTGTCAAGATTTGAGGAAGCATTTCCTTTTTTTAAGAATTCTTTTTTTAAATTTGGGGAACTTCAAAGAAGATGCAATAAGGATACAAAACATCTGTGGTGGAGGAAGGAGTGGAAAATTGGCTGGCAGAGGAATGGAGAGAGCCTCTGTTGCCATTTTGAAAGGCCTCATAGAACATTCCCTCCTGGAGGAGTCCCAGGGAGAAGCAGCAGAAGATTTTGGGGGGATTTTCTTGCCTGGCTTCCCATCGGGCACCAATCACTCTTCCCTCCTGCTCCGGTTGATCTGGGAAAACCAAACACACCCAGAGGTTGCCGTGGAGATCCTTCATAGTGAATATCAATAAACTTCTGAGGAGAACCACAGATTAAGGAAGGAAGCTGTTCCAAGATAATCAAACTCACACAAGGTTCCCGGTCAGGCCTAACAAGCCTTGTGTTCACTTCCTTTGAAAACCATCGAGTCTTATGATTCCTTACTCATTAAGAAATATGAGGATGGCATAAGCATCTTGCGTTGGGTAAAGTGGGCCCTGATTCCAAAGCCTTGTGTCATGATACAATCTATGACATCAGCTTCACCCACTTGGGTAACTATAGTGGGCCGACAGCTACAAGCCATCCAAAAATCACAAATGATCTGGGCACCAAGTTACCATTTTGTTCTTATCCACAATTGCTTCACCATTGGGGAGCACATGGACTTCCAGATTGCAGAAGGTATCAACATTCTCATGATTTTATAGCTATGTTGTGGACAGGACCACACAGGCTGGATTACACTCACAAACTGAACATTGCCCCACAGAGGAGGTGGGATTGTTGTCTCAAGCAGCTGACTGGCCTCAATGCCTGTGGATTCTCTCAGTGGCTGCTAGGATGAGAATCTGCATGAGTCCCAAACCAATTGCTAGCAGGGTATCCAGAGAGGTCTTGGCTGCTGCTGCTGCTGCTGACTGTCTTCACAATGGACACCTGGTTGGCCATTTTGGGAATAAAATGGTGGAATAGATGAGCCCTTGGTCTCAGCCAGGACGTCTCCTACATCATTAAGTGTTGTATCTTATGATTCTTGATGAACATATCTTTTATTTTATGTACACTGAAAGCATATGCACCAAGACAAATTCCTTGTGTGTCCAATCACACTTGGCCAATAAAAAATTGTATTCTATTCTTTGTTTCTCAGGCTTAGGGACTTTGAGAGGTGTGGCCTTCACTTATAATAATTCCCTAGAAATATTGTCCTACCTGTTTTTCTCTTCACATATTACTGAAGACTAAAGACTTTACACAACATGATTAAACTTGGTACTGAATTAATCCATTTTCTCTGTGCATGCAATACATTGACCCATCAGCTAATTAAACAGGCTGGCTTCACACACTAAGGAGGCACAAAAATACAAACTAAAGTTAACACTAATCAAGCGTAGGATCCTGCATGAACGCATCTGCTAGATTACTGATGGTCCTATTAAACTTACAGTATGTTGGATAGGCCCCAGTGTTCAAGTCGGTCAAACTCCTTCTGTATTTTGAGTCTGTCTTCCAAAGGGTTAGGTATTGCCCCCAGCTTGGTGTCATCTGCAAATTTGATGAGTTCCCCTTCTATTCCTTCATCTAAACCATTTATGAAGATGCTGAAGAGCACTGGACCTCAAACAGTGCCTTGAGATACCCCACTGCCTGCTTCTCTCCATCTAGACGTAGTTTCATTGAGGACCATCTGCTGAGTGCAGCTGATCAACCAAATGTGAATCCATCTGATGGTGGCATTATCAGCCCCACATTTTTCTATCTTATCAAGAAATAGGCTGTGGTCCATTTTGTTTGGCCTTGCTGAAGAAAGTAAAGTAAGTACTTACTTCAAGACATGTGGACTTCACTTCCGGAAGGCCCCAATGAGCATGGAAATTTTGCGGAGTTGAAGTCCACATGTCTTAAAGTTGCCATTTGTGAGAAACACTGGGTTAGAAGATTGTTTGGCCAGTAAGGATAGAAGAACCCCAGTTTCCTTCAACTTACAGACATCATGGTATATCCAACATTAGTTTCCTTTAAAGTACACCCTCCCCCGGGATAAAGTTTTGGACATACAGTGATCGCTGATTAATATAGGTAGCCCTTGGCTTACGAGCAGAATTCGGAATGAAACTTCCATCGCTAAGCAATGCAGTTCTTAAGTGAGTTGTACCTGATTTTACAACCTTTTTGCCACAATGGTTAAGTGAACCCTGTGGTTGTTAAGCAAATCTGGCTTCCCCTTTGGATTTTGCTTGTCAGAACTGGGAAGTCACAAATGCTGGTCACATTTCCCCAGAACGCTGCACTCAATGTAACTGCCAGTTGCCAAGCACCTGATTTTGATGGTATGACCATGGGGATGGTCATGAATGAAATGGCCATAAGTCAGCGGAACAGCTACCGAATATGCAATGCATCCACAAGGTATTGTAAGTGGTGGTGGTCCCAGAGCCCCATTTCAGAGAGCCCCAGAGCCCCTCCCAGCCCACTCCCTCCAGGCTGAGTCCCAACACCCAGCCATATAAGGCCTGGCAGCTAGCCAAACTCTCGCAGCAGGAGCCCTGAAGGCACACGGATGCCCCGTGGGAATCTGTGGGATGCTCTTGCAATGACTTCATGGCCCTTAATTTTAGAGCACCGTCTAAAGACTCGCGGAGGCCCACAGAGAAGACTGCGAGTAACCAGAGCTGGGGCCCCGAGGGTCAGCCCTCCTTCTTTGGATGTGGGGCCAGGGCAGCTATTCGGCCACTGGGATTCGGCTGTTACTCTGGTGGCTTCTTCTCCCTTGTGTTTCCGAGCTATTTTCTTCCTCCATTCACTGCTGTCATTTATGACTGCAGATCTTCCTCGCAGAGGGGATCTTCCTACCCACCTCTTGTGGTGGAGTGGGGCGGGCCCTCTGCAGGGAATCGGTTGTCGTACTGTTTCTTTGCGAAGAGGCTTCTTGCTCTTCCTTGTGGGCAACGGAAGGGCTGAGGGGACTGGCAGGATCACAGAAGGGCTACTCTGGAACAGCTTTTCTTCTCTCAGAACATAAACGTGGCCCGTGTTTCCCCCCAGATTCTGGAGTGTGGTGTGGGAGAGAAAAATTACGCTGCAGCAGCAGCAGAAATCCAAAAATCCAGAAGTGCACAATAAAGCACTCAAGAGGTAGAGACATTTTGGTCTCCTTGGAATAGAAATTCAGGCCCACTCGGATAATGGAACACACAGCGGCTGTTTGCTGAGCCTTGAGTGGCTCCAGCCCTGCAGCCACCCATGTCCCTCGGCCATCTTTCTTCCTTGGGAAGCCCCCCCCCCCCCCCCGGTGGCCCTGCCCCTGCCGTCCTCCTGAAATGATTGTGACAAGGTTATTTCAGTCAACGCAAAACATCAGCCCCTGCTTTCCCAGAGGCTTGGATTTTATGGAGGCTCCCAACAGGGCAGCCTTCGGACCTAACAGAGCTTCGAAGCTGCCTTCAGTTCCAGACTTCGTATATTGCATGTAAAAAGGGGAGGGGTAGTGCAGTTGCAGCCACCATCTTGCCTTTTTTTTACCCTCCCTGTGGATTTTAGACACAGCAGTCAACAATGACTTCATATCTAATCTGAACTTCCAAGGAGCATCTCAGCTGGGCTTCCTGAGTTTCAAGCAGAGCAATCCTGCCATTAGGAGCATTTTACAAGCACATCCACCTGCTATGTTAAGAAAAATCAAAAGAGCGGCTGTGATGGTGTGATTGAAAGTGAACATTATGACATAAAAAAACGAGCAGAGCTTCAGTTTCCATCTTGGCCTTCCTGACCGTGCTCTGTAGACCTCTCTGCAGTCTCCTTCCGAATTCCTCCTTTGGGACAGATCACGGAGGGGGGGAGGGGGGAGGAGGTCAGTTGGCTTCTTGACTTCAATGGCCCTGGGAGGCCTTTCAGGGGCCCTGAAGGTAACCTATTGGGGACAAGAGATGGGCTCACAGCTTGCAGGCTTTTTCTGTGTTTTGCATGAAAATAGCCCAGGTGTTTGGGCTCATTCATTCCATTGGAAATAAAACTCTAAAGCTCTGATGAAGCGCTGGTCAAGGACCTCGGAAGAAGCTGGACAAAGGACTTGCTGGCAAAGAAACCAAGGAAACTTGGAAAGTAAAACCAAAACATTGCAGCACACTTGAAAGGACCAAATCCTTATTTCCGGGACAAAACTTTGTCTGTGGCTCCCCCTGCTGGAGCCTGTGGGTGGTGGTTGAGGCCCCAATTCCTTCCCAGGAGAAGGCTCCTGTTCTCACCCCCTGTGGAACATCTTAGAGTAAAAGGGTGGAGGGTCTTGATTCCTGGTTGGAAATCTTTCCTCCCATTCCCATTGCAAGCAGGCAGACTCCCTCCTGGAGACCTGGGCTCCATCACCAAGGATAGCTGTTTGCAGGAGGGCCTTGGGGAGGGCCTTGGACGAGAAGACCCTGACTTCCTTTCCAACCAGAAGTCTCTAGGAACCAATTAGAGACCGGCATGTTTGTCCTGTATTAATATTATAGAAGTTAGAGATATACGTGGTATCTCTAGGCGGTGTATGTAATGCTCCCTCCTCCTGCTTTTCCCAACAACCCTGTAAGGTAGATTAGAGAGTAACTGTCTAGAGTCCTCTCGGGAGCTTCCATGGGTGAGGGGAGAATCCGGTCTTGGATCCCAGATCCGGTCTCCTCCAGCCCTCGTCCAACAGCTTAGCGTTGTGAACCAGCCCTTCACAATCTCAGCTGGAAACAACAGCGGTGATCTCTTTTAGCATCTACTTTTCAGAATTTCTTGCTCCACCCTTTGGAGAGATCACACCACGGAGATAGATAAAACACATTTCTTTTCTTGGCATGGAGAGTAGTTCCATCAAGCCGGAACTCACTGTGATCTATTTTCAGAAGCTTGGAGATGATTGTCAATATTTTTCAGGACTTATACTTCTTATTTAGGCTGCGGAAAGGCTCCAAAGAACCCTGATTCTACTTAGACCAGAGAAGAAGGAAACACAGGAGTGAGTTTCAGATTTTCAGCAGGTAGCAGCTCCAGAAAGTCTTCACCTGGGCACTCTCCATAAGCCCAGTGCCCCGCTGAGGACTGGCGTGGAAAGAGGCGCATTGGCTGCCACCCCAGGGATGCTGACTTCAGCGCTGGCCTCCTTGCCTGGACTGGAGCCCAACCTCCGGCCCTGAGTGGTGCCATTGTTCATTCAGGTGAAGCAAATGTGACTGGGCAACCAGGCCAAGGTTTTCAAAGAAAGTCGATCAATGGCTTTCTCAAGCCAGAGTGAGATGTGGCCTCAGCTTCCTTCCCGGGTTTCCAGGATGTCGTGTGCTCTGTCTGTCTGGGGTTTCCTGAGCCTCTTGACCCCTCGTTGCACATACTGGCTCAGTTGTGGGGAGCCAACTTCCCCCTGTTCTGAACTGTTGGCTGCCCCAAATTGTATTTGGCCAGGATGGAGTTTTTGCAAGAACTGTAAATGAGTTAATGTCTGCAAGAGGCACTTTGAAGACATAATGTGTCTTTTCAACAGCAACCGTTAGCCTTGCAAGAAAGAAACCTCTCTTCCCGTTTAGCTTCCATGTTAATTTAAGCTCCTTGACAGCTCATAATACTTAGCATGTACTTCAGGTTTATAAAGTACTTCTGCTTGATTTACGCAATCCTCACAACAGATCGCTTGGGTAGGTCAACCAGTTGCAATTTCAGCCCGAGGCTAAGGAAGGGGACAAACTTACAGGAAACTTTCAAAACAAGAGGCCTTTCCAGATTCCGCTTGCTTTACAATTGCCATTCCTTCCCGACAGCCTTCCCTTAAAGCACCGAATTGTTTGCTGAGCAGGATTTACTTGTAAGCAAATGGTACACAACGGTGATGCATTGTGTAGCTCTTTGTTTATTACACATGTTCTGACTCAATGGAGTAGCCTAGGTATTTCAAAACAATCACTTAGGCAATAATCAACCAGCTAGTGCAATCTGAAGCGCCCTGGCTCCATCCGAGGCCAAAGGAGAAATAAAACCATGGTGGAAAACAGGAATGCCTACAAAGGGAGGGACAAAAAAGCCGAGCTGTAACTAAAGTCTTGCACAAATAAAGAGAGGGAGCTCTTTGTTGGTGTGATTTGACTCATGATTGTTTCATGATTACATCACATGACACAATCACGAAATAATGGTGATGTAATCATGATATGATTATACTGCGATGCAATCAGGATTAATTCATGATTATATCGCAATGGGAAAAAAACCCTAAAATCTTAGAGCGCAGAGAAGAGCAACAAAGATTATTAAGGGGGCTGGAGGCTAAAACCTACAGAAGAACAGTTGCAGGAACTGGAAAAGTCTAGTTTAATGAAAAGAAGGACTAGGCACTAGGGGCGACATTTTATTTATTTATTTTATTTGTCAAGCATATATATCAGATAAAAGTATAAACATGATTATGAATACACGAAATGGATACGAATAAAAAGGGACATTGGGACAGGGATGGTGCGCTTATGGACGCCCTGACATGATGGAAGCCCCCTCCCGTCGTGGCTTTTCTCCTCCCCCCCAACCGGTCAACGTCCCCTGATCCGAATGACAAAGAGCCGGAAGGGACCTTGGAGGTCTTCTAGTCCAACCCCTCCGCTACACCAGTGCAGGCAAAAAGCTGAACGGTCTCTTCTTAAAAGCTTGCAGTGATGGAGCCACTTCTGGAGGGAAGCCGTCCACGGGCCAATCGCTCTCGGGAGCTTGTGTTCCCGGCCGAGAGCAAACCAGCCCGGCCCACCTGTGACCGCCCAGCGCCGTCACCTGGCTCCTGCGGAGGGAGCGGGGCGGGCATTCGGGGCGGGGCTGCCCCGCCTCGCCCTACTCCTCCCCCGCAGCCGGGGCGGGGCTGGTGCAGGAGGCCCCTCCCCTGCTCTGCAGCGCCGGCTCGGCCCGTGGGGAGGGGAGGGGAGGGGGGTCTCCGCTGCGCTCCCCGTCCGGCATGGCGGAGGCTCAGCAGCTGCGGGTGCAGGAGGCCATCGACGGCATGGTGCAGGGACTGGAGCGGGAGCACATCCGCAAGATGCAGGTCGGACGGGCGGGCGCGGCTCTTCCGGGGAGAGCGGGCCGTCGGCTCAGCCACGCGGCCGCCCCTCCGGAGCTGGAGCCGGGCAGGAGGCCGGGGCGGGCCGGGGCGCCGCGGCGCTTCCCTCCCTCCCTCCCTCGGTCCTTGCGGGGCGGGCTGCCTGTCCTTGCGAGGCCTGACCGCCCGCCCTTCCTCCCTCCCTCCCTCCTTGCAGGGCCTGATGTTCCGCTGCAGCGCCACGTGCTGCGAGAACCAGCGGGCCTCCATGCAGCAGGTGCACCAGTGCATCGAGCGCTGCCACGCGCCGCTGGCCCAGGCCCAGGCCCTGGTCACCCAGGAGCTGGAGCGCTTCCAGGTGAGCGGGCCGCGGGCGGAGGGTCTCTCTGGCCGCCGCAGCCGCTCCGCCTCCTTTCCTAGCCTGGGAAGGGAGTCTGGCCCTTGAATCCGGCCTTCCTCCTCCCTGGCGCTTCATCTCCTCGGCCGTTTCTCCCATGCAGCGTCCTCCACGACTTCTGGGCCCGGTGGCTGAAGGGCTTCGAGCTCTGGGGGTTTTTTCCCAGTCCGGGCTGCCCTCTTGGCTTGCTCTGCCTTTCTCTGGGCACCCCTGCCTTAGAAGCAGCCCTGCTGAATTAAGGGGTGGTGGCAGAATCCTTTGCACCATTGCCCCTGGCCACACCCCAAAGGCCCCCCAACCCTGAATTCCAAGGAAGCTTCTCCTTTTAGGCATCCGGGATCAGCTGAGCTTCCTGTTGCATGCGCAGAGAGCCTTCTGCCTTTGCTCCCCTGTACTCACCTCTCTGGTTCTCCCCTACAGAGCCGCCTCTCTCGCTGCACAATGCACTGCAACGACAAAGCCAAGGATGCCTTGGACTCAGGGAGCAAAGAATCGCAGGTGAAGCTGCAGCTGGAGAACTGTGTGATGAAGTGTGTGGATGACCATGTTCATCTCATCCCCAGCATGACCAAGAAGATGAAGGAGAGCTTGGCTGGCATCGCTCAGTAGTCCTATCCCTGCGCACAAACCCAGGTCCGGCTAGGAAGGGTGCCATGAACTCGATGAAACTGGGAAACAAAAGTGGGAATAGGTCGGGCGCTTTCTTCGGGGCAAGGTGGCCCAGGATGCACCCAGCCTTGTGGAAGAGAGGCTGCCAGTCGTCAGAACGGGAAACGGGTGGTTGGGTTTCCCCTAGTTCATGGATATGTTCACGAGACCAGGGAATTTCCCTGCCTTGTTTTGACCCACTCTCCTCATCATTGTGGTGATAATGGGGAAGGAGAGGTGAGAAGGTGCTTCGTTATCAACCCTAAAGTTTGCTCACTTGTTGTCTTAGCAGATCAGATTCACTTAGGCCCCTTAAAATTAATACCTCTGGTGCTGTATAAAGTCACAAAATGGCTATTCCTACAATCCTGCTCAAGGAGATGGTTTGTTCTGGGTCTTGTGATGTAATTGTGTGACAGAAGATACAATATTAAATCTTTTGAATTCTCCAAAGCTGCTGGGAGCTTCTATTTGTGCTTTCATCCAAATCAGGCAGGTGTTTTTTTTCTTTGTCCAGGCAGCAGATATGGATGTGTGTGCCTTAATACGCCCTGAGTAGGGGAAAATGAACTTGTGTGCATATCCAAGTCTGGGCCAGATCTAAGCAGAGGTTTTGTTACTGGTAGCTGACATGTTTTGCCACCCACTCATGACGAAGGATTCAAGCAGGAAAGGAGCCATCGGAACCTGGGAAGCTGTGCTGCTTAAGTTTGCCGAGTGAGACAAATGAAGATTATAAGGGGGTTTAAAAATGCGACATCAAAATGTGAACTTAGTTGTCAAAATATGTGAGGTCTTTTAAGTCACTCCCAAACAAATGTTTATTAAATTCTTAAAATCTTGTAGAGTTTCACATTATTTGCATTTGGTCTAAGTTCATTTTGATATGGAGAATTTCTGTATTTGCCCGAGTAACCTTATTGGCTACTCTCAGGGTTTCTTCCTTGGAAAAGTGAGCTGGAAAGAATGGTTCCTTCTCTTCATTGCTGAATGTGAGGGCAGAATAAATAGGGGTAGTGCATATGTAAGAGGAAAGGAAATGCTGGTGAGTGATTGGCAAAAGTGATTATTCCACTTTTTAATGGAGTGAATTGTCCTGATGCTTAAGGCCTTGTGACCTAGAATAGTTCCACAGATTGTGAAGGGGCAAGAAAGTCAGGTGTGGAAATAGAGCTGCAATACCAACCAACACAGGGAGCAGCCTTTTTGGATCGATTTCTCTCACCGAAGTCAATTTGCTGATCTAGGGATGGCCATGGCACACACCCTTAAGGGCTCAGCATTCCATAACTTTAGCTCTTGTCTGTTACTACTTTGCGTTTAGCTGTTTGTTCCTGGCTGTAGAGTCGAATGGTAGCTCAGGTCTGGCTGAATGGAAAAGAAACTTGGCTGGATTTGGGAGAAGACACTGAATTTCCTTCCCAGAGGCTTCAAAAAACCAGGGAATACTGGTGACTCCACTGAATTTATAGTGATCCATATTTCAGGATAAAAATATATCTAAATGCTTCACAGTCACAAAAAGTAAATAGTTCTGTTTGTGCAGAAGAACATGTTTATTTAATGCAAATCCTACT
Organism: Ptyas mucosa; assembly: GCA_012654045.1. NCBI lineage: Eukaryota > Metazoa > Chordata > Lepidosauria > Squamata > Colubridae > Ptyas > Ptyas mucosa. Next base: position 4,815,386 of record WNWU01000075.1, read on the forward strand.
TCTCTGGTCCAATCAACTTGCAGTGATCTCTGGAAATTCAAGATAATTCCCTGAGTCAGCATTGCATTGCTTATAACTGTCTTTAAGTACTGTGCAGATTGCCTAGAGTTGAACAATTGTGCACTGCTCCAATCCACAATGGATCCATAATCCACAGAATCTTTGGATATTGGGGTTGCTGCTTGGGAATCTTCTGGCTTGTTAATAAAATAGAAAATATTACTTATGAGTTGGAAAAATATTGATCAGCAATCAGCTTAAGATCCCAATGTTGATTTCAAGAAAAAATGGCCACCCCTGTTTTTTCCATATCTTTGAATATAAATTATTTTCTAAAGATGTGATTAAATACATTTTAAACTATTGTTGCCTGATTTTTTATGGGCTGCATTCTGAATTATTTCAGCAATTTCTAGATTACTATAAAATGAATTCAACCCTGATGTTGTTGGGAAACCTCATAAAGTGTCCAGTGACTTCCAAGTCATACCCTTGGCACAGTTGTTAGGGCAGGAAGTGGCTTGCCACGGCTTCCAGGATATTTTTCAACCGGGGCTCTGTAGCCACCTCCATTCAGGTACTAGCCTGGTCTGATCCTTTCTGGGGATCAGCCAGGGTTGCCTAGATGTTCCAACTTCTTAGTGCAGTGCGTCTCAACTTTCCTAATGCCGCGACCTTTTAATACAGTTCCTCATGTTGTGGTGACCCCCAACCATAAAATTATTCCTAAAACCATTGAAAATAAGTGTTTTCGGATGGTCTTAGGCGACCCCTGTGAAAGGGTCATTCGACCCCCAAAGGGGTCCTGACCCACAGGTTGAGAACCAGTCTTAATGGATCACAACCTAGTGCTGAAGAAACTTTTTCATAGAGTATTGAATAAGTCTGAGATACATTTTTTTGTTAAAGCACTAATTATTTAATATGGTACTGGAGGTAGCAAAGGCTAACTTAAAGAAGGGCTGTTTATATACCGATGGTTAGGCAGGATTAGTACAGCAAATAATTGAATGAATATAGCATAATCTGATTAGGTGTGTACATATCACATGTAAAAAAAATGAACTAAACAATGAAAAAATAAAAATACATCAATATTATAAAAAGATGGGTGGGTGAAGAACAGAGAGCAAAGATAGTGGTGGGGGGAGCGGAGTCTACCATCAATTCAGCAGGCAACTCCCCCATTGGGTCCCAAGTGTTTCATTTTGCCTCAACATTTTTTTTATGTCTGTTATTGTGTAGACAAGAATTTATTGGGGGTTTGTGGAAGGGGCGAGTGACTTGCTTTAATCGATGCCTTTTTAGCTTCGTTTAGCCCGAGGGAAGCCAGGCAGCGCCCGTCCTTTCCTACTAACGGGAGAGCAGCCTGGATTCTCTGGTGGAGGAGAAGCTTCTGGGGGCGCTGGGGTCTCCCCAAGGAGCAGGCTCCGCACCGTGGAACCGGCGGTCCTTTCCGGCCCCTCCCGGAGGACGGAAAGGAACGCAGCGCTGCCTGCCTGGAGACGGTCTCCGAGAGAGCCGCCTGCCTCTGGGCTTCCTCAGGGGGAGCCACCGGGTGACCTTCCAAGGCTTCCAACGGCAACTCCCCCCGGGCCTCCTTGCAGCGCGTGGCCGAGAGAAGCTCCGAAAGGCCTACAGCCTACAGATACGGCAGAGAACCCAGAACGGCGCGGCGGAAGAATCCGGGCGAGGCCTCCCTGCGCGCGAGGAAAAACCGCGGGAGACGCGGGCGCCATCGCACGGCTTAAAAAGAAGGCGGTGCGCCCGGTATTGGTCGATAGGACCGGATGGCCCCGCCCTTCCTGAGCCTTTGGGCGGACTCCGCGTTAATCGGCCCGTCCGTCCGTTGGGGTTGCGCCTGCGCCTGCGCCTGCGCCTGCGCCGCCTGGTGATTGGGCGGTTAAGTGCGCGCCGTGGTGACGTACCACCGCAAGCAGAGACGGCCGGCAGGCGCTTCGCGAGGCGGTCGTCTTGGAGGAGGCAGGATGAGCAAAGCGCACCCGCCGGAGCTGAAGAAGTGAGTGCGCGCCGCGGGGCAGCGTCGGGGCGCTCCACTCGGAGGCACCGCGGGGCGGGGTCGCGGCGGCCAGAGAAACGAGCGGAAGGGCCTAGCGGGCGGCGGGAGCCCGTCCTAAGCCCCCTCCTCGGCCCGTCATGCACTGCGCGGCATGTGGCCATAGAGCCACTTTCCTAGAGGGGCCTTCCTCGACCCACGTGCCCGTTCCTCTGGCCCTGCAGGCGTTCTAGGTTGCCCACAGCTAAGCCCCCCCCCCGGCCACCCTTCGCCCCCGCCCCTCCCTCCCTCAAGCGCTCCAGCCTCTCGGCCTGGGAGGGGGCGGAAAATGGGCGTCCTGGTTCAAAAAGGCCTCGCCAGGGTCTCCCTCCTGCAGAAGCCGATCTTGGCTGGCGGTGGGCGGCTTCCTTCGTCAACCTTTTAAAACCTCTGTTCGTCCAGAGAGGCTCCTTCCCCCGGCTGATTGATTCTTCAGCACAACCGACTTGGAAGGGGCCTTGGAGGTCGTCTAGTCCAGCCCCTCCCCCGGTCAAGCAGGAGACCCCATTCCGTTTCAGACAAGTGGCTGTCCAGTCTCTGCTTGAAAGCCTCCAGTGATGGAGCCCCCGCAGCCTCTGGTGGCAAGCTGTTCCGCTGGTCAATTGTCCTGACTGTCAGGAAGTTTCTCCGTAATTCCAAGTTGCTTCTCTCCTTGATTAGTTTCCACCCATTGCTTCTTGTCCTGCCTTCAGGTGCTTTGGAAAATAGGTTGACCCCCTCTTCACTGTGACTGTCACCCAATCATTTTCGTTGTTGTTCTCTGCACTCTTTCTAGAGACTCAACACCTTTTGAGTATCATAACCAGAAGTGGCCTCGGGGTTCCAAGCGTGGCCTCACTAAGTGCAGTATAAAGCGATAGGATCACGTCATGTGATCTTGATGCCATCCCTCTGTTGATGCAGCCCTGGACTGCATTCACTTTTTTGGCAGCTGCAGCACATGGCTGGCCCATATTAAGTGGTTGCCTGCTAGGGCAGCAAGATCCCTCCACAGTTACTGCTGCTGAGCCCATTTTGTACCAGTTCATTTGGGTTTCCTTCCGTAAGTGTAGACCCTCTCTACTACTAGTAGTAATCCTAATTATTGTTCTTAACTGCAGAATGTTTTTGATAGTTTTTTGTGATTTCTTTTTATTATTCACTGGCCAGTCACACACATCGTATAAATATGATTGATAGATAAGAGTATCATTCAGTCCAACATAAAATATATAAATCTCCCAGCCAAGGTAATCCTACAAAACAACCCGTCCCCATGCCCATTGGTAAAACTCTTCTTCGGGGCCTTGAGTTTAAAGGAAGCTGCACATTTGTTCCTGTTCTTGGAAAGGGACAGTCTTTCCTGAGAATAACTTCCTGGTGTGTCTGTGCATTGACTGTTGTTGCACCATCCTAGGCTCAAAGCTTTGGAATTTCCCATTCCTCAGACAGGAAATGGACAAGATGTACACAAGGCCAGGTTACGAAGAGATATGACAGCAGCTTTGTAAGATTGCTTAAGGCAGGGTTTCATAAAGGGTGGTCCTAGGACTCCTTGGTGCCTTTCAAGACCCTCTGAGGGGTACTGAGAAATCAAAATTATTTGCCAGTCTATTTTAAAATGTAATACAATATTAAAATCCCATCAAATAATTGTGAGAAGTGGTAGCAGCACCGAATCCATCAATTTTAATTTTTAATGCAATAAATCTTGATAAATATAATTCATGCAAACATACCTTTTCAAAGTGGGAGGGGGTCCTGTGAGAAAAGATATTTAAGAAAATGGTGCATTGGGTTGAAAACTAGGGTAGGTATGAGTGGGCATGCAGCCTTTCCCTGTTGACAATGAACTTCTTGATTTGTTGCTGCCATATTGCTGCCCAATATGGAGAGGCTTACAACTGCAGAGTTAAAGCAACATGAAGTTGAGAGAGAAAAAACATAGCCTCAAACCAAACAGCTGCCCTAAAAGAGCCTTGTGAGGCTAGCAGGTGTATTATCTTTTTAAGGGCTGTGAAACTGCACATTTCTTCTATTGAGATGAAACCAGTTAATTTTTCTTTATTATGAACTTGACTTGCATGAGGCTTATTTCCTTTCTTTTGATTTTTCAGGTTTATGGACAAGAAGCTATCATGTAAGTGAACTGATTGTTTTCAAGATTCCATTTTGCAAGGAAAAAACTATACAATTTATTTCTTGTCTGGTTATCTTGTGTAAATAATTTTCCTACGATGTGCTCACTTCTTTTCTTTATTTGCTGCATCTGTTTCAATACTTGTCCAAATATTGGTCTTTTACACTCTAAATGTTTCATTACTTTTGTATTGATTTACATAATTAATGGTTTAGTCTCCCTATATGTGTTTCCCTGTATCTGTGTCCAATTCTGGTCACCATAATGCAAAAATGCAGAGAACAACAACAAAGGTGATAAAGAGTCTGGAGGCTAAATCATATGATGAACGTCTGAAGGAGCTCGGTATGTCTAGTGGGATGGAACCCATTATTGGAATACACAACTAGAAGCATATAAATTGTTGAAAAGAAACAAGCCCAACTCAAAAAGAGGGGGACGAGTTGCATTGTATGCAAAGAATTACAGAAATACACAGTACTTGTATTGACTCTGTTAATGCTGCTGAAGAGATCTTAGAATGGATGCTTCAGTTCACCAGAGGAGAGAATGAACAGCAGGAAAAAGTCCACGAGTGTTTGCACAGTCTCAGTGAATGTGGTCTGTCTTATGAGTTACTGTTGAACCTCTGCACGAAACAGCAAATGACATTCAGCTACTAGTGTTATTTCATACTTGCCTTTAGCTTGTTCTAAGTATACATGTAACTCTTAACAGTGAAGATGTTGAATGTGGCTCCTGGGGCTTATTTGTTCACTGAATACAACTTCGGTTTAAAAGAATTGTGATTTAACGAAAACTGTTGGAAGCCTTATGTGCTAATTTCTCGCGCCTTAGTTGTAACTTGCTGTCTATTCTTTGCAGTAAAACTAAATGGAGGTCGGCATGTTCAAGGGATATTAAGAGGTTTTGATCCATTCATGAATTTGGTGATAGATGAGTGTGTGGAAATGGCACCTGGTGGACAACAGAACAACATAGGGATGGTGGTAAGCAAAAATGAATTAAGTTATAAGAACAGTTGAAGCTATTTTGCCAGGGAAGGGAATGTTAAGCTGTTGCACTGTGTCATGGCACAGCACTATACTCTTTCATGTTCAAGAACTGAATAAATAGAGTTGCAATATAAATCAACTTGTGTTGATTCTAGCAGTAAGGAAGCAATTATCATTTGCATTTTATGATTTAGGTCAGAACTTTCAAATTCTCCTTCAGGCACTTTTGACACTTAAGAACTAGTACCTTTGTCAATACTCTCAGATTGGGGACACCAGAAACATTCAACAAATGGTATCCCAGTGGAGCAAAAATACTCCCATGAAAGACTAAGCAATCCATCGTGGATCTTTCTGGATTACAGTTGTAGAACAGTCCTCCATATCAACTGCCTTTAGCCATTTTGAAACTATTTTTTTTCTTCAAATTCATTCTTAGGTATGCTAATTATTTGTTCTGATTTCTAGGTAATACGAGGAAACAGCATCATTATGCTAGAAGCCCTGGAACGAGTATAAAAAATGAAGTACTGGATCTTACTACAGCGTGGGCAATTTTTATTATTGTTGGTTCTACAGGAGCATTCCATGTTTACATTTTTTTAAAAAATAAATTCTTAAAAATTGGTATAACTTGCTTCACAACTTTGAAAAATTTGGGAATATATGAAATTTGAAAAATTGTACATAATACCCATGTACAGGAATGGAGACAGGATAATATTAGTGTTCCACATACTTGGCCTAATAAACAAGTGAACAAAACAATTCCGAACAAGTTGAATGAGAAATGAACTTATGCTGGCAAGGATGGTAAGCCAGCATTCTGAACATTTAAGATCCCGCTTTGTGACTTTTGAGAAGTTCTTGACTTATGACCACTTGTTAAACCATCATTTTGAAATTACAACTTGAAAAGGGGCCGTCGCAAAATGTTTTGCTGCAGTCGTGATTGTGATCTGGGTGTCGGCAACCTGGTCACACAACCGTTACCAAGCACCCCACAATCATGTGATTGCCACTTGCAGTCTTCTCTGCCGGCTTCCTCAGAAAGTCAGTGGGGAAGCTGGCTGGGAAAGTTGCACACTTCCAGGAAAGGGAGGGCAGTTCTCTCCTGGCAGGCAGTTCTTTGGGAGTGAAAGGGATGCCTGCTGGAAGGACATTCGGTTTGAGTCACTTCCCAAAGATCTGAACTCTTGTTTCTGCAGAGGAGCTCCCCTTGGTGCATGGAAGGGAAAGGCACTCCTGTGAAGGAAACAGAGGTCACTGAACGTCCAATCTCTGCAGCCGTCCAAAACCGTTCTGTCTTGTGCACAGAGATGCACTTTTGTGGTAGGCTGTAGGAACAGCTCGGCTCTTTGGGAGCCCAGCTTTGTCTCTGTGACTCTCAGCATACGAGTTCCCTTCCATGCATCGGGAGCCCCTACCTGCCCTTCTTTTGTCAGGTAGCTCTTCCTCTGTCCACTTGACAACCGATATAATCACTTAATGATTGCAGCTAATTAGAGCCAGGATTGTGGTCATTGAGCAAAGCGATCACTTGGGTGTCTTGCTTAATGACCACTTTGCTCAACAATGAGGATCTGGTCCTCCCAATTGTGGCCGTAATTCAGGCCCTCTCATAATGTAACCCTCTGGTTGTATCGGTGTGACATCTTTGTAGAATTCTCAATTGCAGATCCTTAGCCACACATTTGTAAAAAAGGCACAACAGCACCACAAAAATGTGTTTCCCCCCACTTTTAATAAAGTTAGAAAGTATACCTAATCTGTTACCTGTAAATTGCTGCTACCCAGTTCTCTGCCTAATGCAGTTACGAGTGGATAGCATCAGCAGTTCACAGAACCACACACCTGGCAGTGGAGGTACGTTTTTTCCTACTACTTTTAGGTAAAAGAAAAGCCGCTTGCCAGTACAATTTTCCTGATTGCCTGAATAAGCATAAAATAATTGTTATAACAATAAGATAATTTTGATTAATCCTTCTCTCTATTTTATAAATACTTTATTTTCCCCTCTCACACTATATTTTTTAATATGAAGTTTGGTCTAGTGGTGAAGGCACCAGGCCAGAAACTAGGGGACTCTGAGTTCCAGTCCTGACACGAAAGCCGGCCGGGGGACTTTGGGCTGGTCTCTCTGCCCACAGCAAGGGGTTCAGGCAACAAGCTAGTATCAATTCCCGTCACAACCAAATGGCTCAACGCTCGGTTGGTCTGCTACTTATGTGTGGAAAGTTTGTCAAAAGCAATCCTGAATGTCCAATTTCCTTCTCCAAAAAAAAAGAAGGGGCTTATTTAGAACTAATACCTCAATTTCAATGCCTGGAGCAGCTGAATTCTCTTACAAGTCCTTATTGCATAACTACACTAAAAGCTTTTAAAATATGAATTTTAAAGGGAATCACTTCACTTCAGTTATTTGAACAGCCCAATTCAGCGATTCAAATCAGGCATATTCATTTTCTTCTGTGTCATTCCCCATACTAATGGCTTCCAGAATTGTAAAAATATCTTCTGATCAAAAGTAATGAATTGTTGGGAGTCATTGCAAAACTAAGTACATGAAGTCTCTTGACAACTTTATCCAGTGGTTTTAAGGAACACTGCTATGTAAAATACCTGAGTTGTTAGCCTGAAGGCTTTATTCAAGGTTTTTCTTGTGCCCCAAAGAATTACTTATAACAAGTCAAATGATTTGCAAAAAAATCCAGAAGGTACAGTAGTTTTTAAAAGGCTGTTGCCAAGAATTCCCTTTAAGCCTCTTTCCTTGGAGTACCAAAGTAGGATCAACAGTGATGGTTGCAAACAGAAGCTTGAAATGTTTTCAAACCCTTTCTTACCTCACTAAAAATATTTTGGCCCTTGTAGGAATGTTCTGAGCTTAAAACTGCCCTAGTTGCTGCCAAGCAAAGATATTTGAACCTTAACATTTTGGGCTGCAAATGGAGCATTTCAAAGCTCAGACATTTTGCGCACTCATACCCAACACCCAACACCCATCTCAAGTTTTCCATACGCCTCGATGCCTTCCCCCCATCCTTGTCATGCCAAGTCAAAGCTCTGTCTTGAGTCTCTCATGCAAATCCTCTTGATCAATCCTATCCATCTTATTGTACCAATGATGGTGAGCCAAGAGGGCCGCATTTTTGGCAGAGATTGCGCTCATCTCCATGGCACTGGCTGCCCATTCTATGGCGCTGACGTAATACACGTGGTCATGGAGAACGAAAGGTGGGCACTTCTGAGGGGGGCTGTAGTGTGGGTAGGCCAACCATTTCCGTACTTCCACCAAGTCATAGGATGAGAAAAGCAGCTTCAGTTGCTCATCGGTCAGCAGCTGATGGGAGAACACTTTCCAGACAGGAGGGCCCAGGTGGTTGTCCTTCACCGGAGAAACCGCCCCAAGGCTGCTGATGAACAGGTGAGGATCTTCCATCGTGAAAATGGTCTGCAGGTTGAACCGAGAAGGATCCCGATAGCCAAAAAAAGAAGCATTGATGTGCCCGTGGACAAACGTTGCCACCGTCTGGTGATAGGGAGTAGAAAACTCGGGGATCTGTGGGTCGAAGTTGCGGAAAGTTATGTTGGCGATCTGGCGCTGCAAAGGAGTAGCGATGAGGAGGATGTCGTAGACGCCTGATGTTACTCCAGACGTAGAGTTGTAGGTAACCTCATATTGCTTTGTCAGACCACCTTTGAAACAACGAAAACAAATTAAAACAGCAGTTTTGACGTTACTGAGAGAGATTTTGGGGGTTTTCCCAATGTGGAAGAGGACAGGGTAGGTATTTTTGTGCTGGCAAGTTGCCTTTTTTCAGAGAGCAGCAGAATGCCGGAGCTGCACGATTCTCAAGATACTCTCTTTCCTCTCCAGCCACACTCAGACACCCCTCAGGATAACTTTCTCCATGCCGTGACCACCATCAGTATAATTGGTCCCAGGGCTCATTTCTCTCTGAAGGAGTGACCCAATCAGGTGACCTGCCTGTCAAGTTTCATCATCCCCAAAATGGCAGATGCTGACAGCCCAAGAGGGAGTTTGCTGTTCAACTACCTGGTCTCTGATGAAAATTCTTCCCAACAATCCAGGGTGGTTTGAAAGGAAGGAGTGTAATTCCCTCCGTGTTGTGTTTGGGGGACGGCAACACGCACCTCAGGCTGCTCTGTCTTAGTCATCACACAGCTTCCTCTACCCCACCTCTCTTCCAATCTGGGGCTGCTGCTTCTGAGTTTTGGCTCTGGGAAGGAGCTTTCCACGACCACCCTGTTCATGGGGTCTCTGCTGATGTCCCACCCAACTTAGGCAGGATTTAAAATGATCTAATTTTTTAAAAATGGGGAGCTCGCCTGCAGCAAAGCCCCAACGTCCAGTGCCATCTCTTTTCCCAGCAATGACACTGGACTCGCCATCTTAAGACTGCAGACGCCCATCAACTCCAGCTCTTGTGGCCAAAGACAAGGGATTGGGGAAGTGGCAGACCCAAACTTGTGGAGGGCAACAGATTGCCCACTTCTTTTTTCAATCTTGCACAACTTTCACGCTTGATAAACACATCTCATATTTTGCAAATGTGAAGTAAATAATTAAATACGAGGCAACCACACCTGCGCGGGCCTTCGGCCTTGTTTTTGCTTCTATGGAGATAACGGGACCAGAAATAAGCTGGGCTTTGGAAGCGTACAGGAGGCCTGTACACACCAATTTATTGCCTCCTTCTACCGACCAAAGTCCTCCACTCGCTCCGGCCAAAGATACAGCTCCTGCAAAGAAACAAAGTCCAAGAAACAAATGGTCAGATACACCTAAACAAGACAGTAGCTGAAGCGAAAGTGATTCAGTGACAGGGTCAAGAAATAAAATTAAGCCAAAAATTTTAAAAACTGCATTATGGCTTTAGAAAATAGGTGAACCTAGCCACTGGACACTTGTGTTTATGACTTACTCATGAACAATCAAACCACTATGGCTTACTGGATAATGTACAAAACCAGCCATCCTATAATGCAAGAAGGGAAGTAAGTGTGAGGTTTCATTTTCAACTGGCTCTGTCGTTTGCTACCTTTCAAAGAAGTATGCAAAGTCCTGTCTGTTTGAGGGGGGGATGTTTCCCCCCATTCATTTTTTTGGTACAGGGACATCCAGAAACTAAAGTTCCTCAAAATGTATGTCTGAGGGTCTTGGCTCATTTTTCCTTCTTTTGTTCAATCTTGTCTGATTCTCAGAGACTATCTGGACAGGTTGCTGCAGTTTTCTTGGCCAGTTTTTTCAAAAGTGGAGCAAGTTGTGCAAGAGGCACAAGTGGATGTCCAGTGGTGCAACACTAAATTTGCTACTTAGGAACGAACAAGCATCACTTACCTACGAAGCCGTTGATGCTGGCACTTTGCCCATAGTTGACTCGCATGATAGGAGTGACCATCTCGTTGATGAATGCCTGAGAAAACCTGGCCTTTTGCAGGGACTCATCGATGGTATGGTTCAACATGTGAAGGAAGTCCGCCCCTCCAAGGGCATGGAGCAGGTTCTCAGGGCTGCTGAAGGCATAGTCGTGCGACTGGTACCGATAGATCCTGGACAGAAAAGGGGGTGGGGGAAGGGGTGAACAGGCTAAGGATTTTGCAACGGTGCAAAATATATCAAGCAGCGGGACAACATATGCTCTCAATAACGAATATCTGAACTATTTTGATGTTTCTGTCTTGTTTTTGAAGAAAACAAAATCAGAGCTGCCGTTTATCATCCTTTGCTAGTATCAAATAACAACTCCAAGCTGGTGCTGAAAGTTGTGCTTTCGTCTTCCATCATCCCCCAGATGATGAAGACAGTAGAAACCCACCAGATTGAGGCTGTTATATCAAAGAGTCCTGGTTGTGCCAAACCTCTTCCATTTGAGAATTATGGAGGCCACTGTGCTTTTAGGAGCCTTCAGTGCAGCAGAGGTTTTATTGTAGCCTTCCCCAGATCTGTGCCTTGCAATAATCCTGTCTCTGAGCTCTGCAGGCAGTTCCTTTGACCTCATGGCACTGTTAGCTGTCAGGCCTTCTACAGAGAGTGTGCGCCTTTCCAAATCACGCCCAATCTATTTATCACAGGTCGACTCCAAGATGTAGGAACATGTCAGCAACAATTAAGAGAAATGGGGGACACCACGGATAAATTTCTCGTGTTGTTGCAAAGGGTCTGAATAGTTATGCCAAAGTGATATTTCAGTTTTTTCTTTTTAATGAATTTACAGACATTTCTAAAATTCTGTTTTCATTTTGTCATTATGGGGTACTGAGTGTAGATTAATGAGAAAAAATGTATTTCAACTACTGTAGAATCAGGTTGCGGCATAATAAAATTGACAAAAGTGAAGGGGGCTGAATACTTTCTGAATGCACTGTAGCTCATTAATCCTGCTAAATGTGCAATTTCTCTCCCTCGCTAAGGAAATCCCTAGATGCAAATTCTTCTTATTACATGTTTTAATGCAGTATTTTTCAACCACAGCAACTTTAAAGATGCATGGGCTCCAAGTCTTAGCATGCTGGCTGGGGAATTCTGGATTTTGAAATCTTAAAAAGTTGCTAAGATTGAGAAATACTGTATTAGTAATGTGATGACTGGCATTTAACTAATTGCTGGCTGCCAGCCAAACTTTTTTTTGTAGGCCATTGCCAGTTTTATCTGCTGTTGGTCTTTCCCTTAACTGCAAAGCTTGTTTTGCATCTACCTCTTTTATTGAACATTCAGGGGCTTCGTTACTTTGTGCTCATCTGTTTGCTATTAGACTCTTCTCTGAGCAACCACAGGCTGTGTCTGAGATTTCAAAAGGTAGAGAAGCCCCTGAGTTAAATTCAGCTCTTGGGGGCTTCATAGCCCTAAAACTACGAAGGGGGTGGCCAGCTTCCTCTTTGGGGTGTTCTTTGACTCACCACTCTAGTCTGTAGTCTTGGCCACCCATCCAGGTTCGAACCAGCCTTGACTGTACTTACTTTTCTGATCTAGAGCAATTCATGAAGCTTTGGTTGGTTGGTTGATTGATTTAAACCAGGCCATCCTGTGGCCCTCTTCACAATTATTATGATATGATAAAGCAACACAGCAATTTTAGAGCCAAGCAATTTCCTGGTCGTTTTCTTTCCATGGCAGAGGCCTTGCTTCCCAAAAACAGAAGGGCCCAGGGAAAAGCAAAATGCCTTTCAGTGAGCATTAACTCAATTAAACCTGGTAACATGATCATCCTCACCCATCATGTCCACTGACAAGAATTTGGGGGAGGGAAAACCTTTGATGCAGAGGCTGTGCCAGAGCCACAACGGCCCCTCTCCTCGCCCTGCAGTCCTTTGCTTTGTGCCACTCACCTCATAAACTTTTCAAGGACTTCCTCCACCCACATGTAGATGCGCAGGGGGTTCAGTCCGTAACGCCACAAGAGTTTCAGAAGAGTCCAGACATACCAGCCGCTCTCCTCAAAGACAAATTCCTCCCCACTGTAAATGCCCATGAGCCCATCTTGACTCTGAGGAACAGAAAGCCCTGCGGATTTTAAGGCAGAGACGGCAACTTGAGAGGGAGGAGACCCACCCAATGCCCCAAACCTCTGAGGTCCTCCCTGTAGCCACTGGCCCTCAAGAACCACACACACTGGCCAAAAGAGAACCAGGATGCCTCCTTGGGTATTACTGGGACAAATACAAATTGTACGTCATTTCAAGAGAATTATGCTAAGACATGGAATGAAATTAAGGAGGACATATTAAGGTGGGATAAATTAAAATCCTCAAAAGCGGGGGGGGGGGGTGGATTTCTGTGACAAAAATGATTGTTTTGCCTAAAACGATGTTTTTTGTTTCAGATAATATCTGTTTTGACAAGTGAAGTACAGTGCAAGCAATGGCAAAAAGAGCTATCTAAATTTACATGGAAAGGGGGAAAAAAACGTCAAATACAAAATGTTACAAGATGCAAAGGGAAGGACAGGATTTACTGGATTTGAAATACATTTGGCAGCTTGTTGTCTGCTTTGGATGAAAGAATGCCTGTTGCTGAGAAATCAAAGGGTTTTAGAAGGGCATCACCGGAGTTTGAATGCCAGGGAATATTTAGGGTATGATCATTGAAGTTAATACGGATTTTAAAGCCCACTTTTATTAGTTGTTCCATATTAAGAATATGGATGTAAAGCCAGGCTGTGCCCAAAAACTCTTCTCTGGATCTCAGCACAAGCGTTTTACGGGAAAAGAAAGGGGCAAAGGCAAATGGTTACCGTAGCAGGAACAACCAGGGGGAATAGGAAATTAAATGAAGGGAGCAATCCATGCAGTTGTCAGTGGACTTCCATTTGCAGCTGTCCCTTCCTCAGAGAGAGAGAGAGAGACCCCCACAGGACCCCCAAAGCAGAGGGGCGGACGGGGGGGGGGGGAGAGGAGGCCTCACCCAGTTCTTTGACGAAGTGCTTCATGTGGAGGTTGAGCGGGTGGAGGATGGCTCCCCCCGCCTCGTAGTCCCGGCCTTCCAGCTGGACGGTGGCCAGGCGGCCCCCCACCTCGCCCCGCTCGAAGACGTCGATGCGCGCCTCTCGCCCGAACTTCTGGCGCAGGAAATAGGCCGCCGAGGTGCCCCCGATGCCGGCTCCGATCACCCCTGCAAGAGGCAGCCGCGTCGCTTCCTTCCTCTCCTCACGGAGACCCCAATCCCCCACCGGCCCTCCGGGCAGCCCCCCGCCTCAAGCCCCGGGAAGAGGCCGCAGCGGCGCTCCAAGCACAATTCCCGCCAGGCCCGTCCGCGAACCCCCCCCCCCCACACACACCACAACCGCTCTGCGAGGTAGGGCCGCCCGACCCAGCCCCAGCCGCTTCGGCCGGCCCGTCAGCGGCAGCCAGCAGCAGCCACGCTAAGGCGGCTCCGTGCCCGGCGCCAGGCCGCGGGGGAAGCGTCGTCGTCCCCGGCGAGCGAGGCCTTCGGGCAGGATCCCCCCCCCACCTCACCCACCCAGCCCCGCTCGCCCGGGTACCGATGCGTGAGGGCGGGCGGCGCAGCTCCGGCGTCCCCGAGGCGTCCCCGCAGCAGAGAAGCAGCAGCGGCAGCAGCAGCAGCGCCCGCGGATCCATGGCCGAAGGAAGGCGGCAGGATGGGACGGCCCCGCCCTCTGGGCCGAAAAGAGCCCCGCCCCCCTTTGCTCCCTCGGTCCCAGTCTCCTGGCGTTCCGCTGGTGATAGACTGAGCGGCCTGGACCCCCTCTGGCCCTTAAGCGTCCAGGCCTCCTTCCCCCCTTGGGTGGGAGAGAACGAGGTTTCCCTTTGAAGAGAGTTTGGAGGAATGCTTTCTTCCTTTAAAAACAAGGGGCTTCAACAATATTCTCTCCTTGCAACAAAATAGACCAAAAAATACACAAAACAGGCAGGTCGTATGTGTAACTTGATTTACATTAATTTTTTAATGTGATATAATTCCTTTCACATTCAGACAAAAGGAATGATTTTTGACCCAAACTCAGAATATTCATCTTTGGCCTTTATTTGAATTATGACGCCTGCAGTATAGTTCGTTGTCTTTTTAAAAACTGCTATACAACCTTTTTAAGTAACTGAAATATAATTGGACTAAATTCAGGGATAAATGAATTATCCCTGAATTTTTTTAATTAGTAAGCTATCTAAAAGACAGGGGACAGCCAGAGGATATGAACGTTTTGTGAAGTATTTGTGGCCTCTCTTTGCCTGGATTCTCAAGGGATTTTTGGAGAGGTTAGAAACTTTTTAGAGCACCATTTTATAGGGCAATTTGGTGCGTGACTTTTTGAAAGTATTTCCTGTCCAATTTAACCCATTTGCTTCAAATTTTTTCCATCTATCGATTACTTGTTGCTTTCACTTTTTGGAAGAACCCAGTTTGATAATATTGTATCTGAGGGCTTATCTTCATAAAACTTTTATAGGCAGGTTGGTCTTTAGTCTCTGCTTTCTAGACGATTCTTCCCAAACAAATTCGTAAGAGCGCCGCTGGTGTAGTGGTATCATGCAAGATTCCCATTCTTGCGACCCGGGTTCGATTCCCGGGCGGCGCAGTCATTTTGCCTCTTCATTCAGCATCTCCTTTTTTTAGTGCCCACCGCTAAATTTGCCTCCTTCCTCCACGCAACTTGGCTGACTTGAACCTATTTTTTTTCTTTTTTTACAAGAAAGGAAACAAGCGGAGACGCGATCTGTAAGACAGCGGTACTGCGCACGCGTTCTGCTGAGGTCTCGCGAGGCCCACTGCCCGAAAGGACGCCTCCAGGGGAGGCAGGATTGGGTCAGCCGCCGAGAAGGCGGGGCTTCCTCGGGCGAGTGCGCTGGCGGGAGACGTTGCGCATGCGCGGAGGCGCCTTTCCGTCGGCCGGCCGGGCCTCTCCGCCCAGCAGCGCCATCTTGAGAGGACGGGCGGCGGGTTCGTTGTCCGTCGGGCCTACGTGAGGGCCGCCTCCCTGCCTCGCGGACTCGGCCCGCGGGTCGCCCACGCCTGACCGGTGCGGCCGAGGCGCCGCCGCCGCCGCCGCCGCCGCCGCCATGGAAGACGAGATGCCGAAGACCCTGTGAGTCTGGCGGGAGCCCCGCGCGCGCAGTGGGAGGGCCCGGCCACGTTGTTCCCGCGCCTTCCCGCCGCCAGGCCGGACAGGCCTCGCCTCCCGCAGCTGGTGGCCGCCTCCCTCAAGCGGCTCTTCAGGCCGCGTCGGGATGCCCGCCGGGGAACCGGGCCTCGGCCGAGGCCTCCAGGGTGGTCCGGCGGGCCGAGACGCTGCTCCGAGCTCGCCTCTCCCGGCCGCGCGGGCTGGTTTGGAGCGCTGGGAGTGAAAGGAGAGGAGCGCCGGCCCACCCGGCAGGGCCGTTGTTGGTAGGAAAGTGGGAGGCAGCAGGACGCGGGCGTGTGGGCCGCCTGCGGGGTGGCCTGCCGGGTGTCCGTCCGTAGATGAGGCGGGCTGGATAGAAGAAGCGCAGCAATGGCGGGGAGGCGCATCTTCCCGGTGGGGCTCCGCTTGTGCTCCCCAGGCTTTTTCATCGGGGCAGGTTCTGAATTTTACAGCCCCGCTTGCCTTGTTCCGTCTCTTTTTTCCGGGCGATTCCCCACTTTCCCCCTTCTCTTCCCGTCTTCTCTTTCCCGGTCCGAGCCTCCCTCGTGACGGTGCTTCCCCAGGAAAAGGGGAGGTCGGGCTGCCCTCGCGGCCATGGAAATGCCCGGCTCTTCCGCCCTCGGCGGCTCTTGAAGAGGGCGGGGGAGTCTCAGAGAGGGGTCTGCCCGGACGAGGGTCGCCTTCACCCAGCCGGGGTTGCCCTGCGTTTTGTTCGCGGCTTCGCAGAGATTGCAGGGAGCTCACCCTCCTTTCTCCTAAGGAGATGCCGAGCAAAAGCCCAGAAAACGCCGCCACCTTTTCTGCCTTCTTCCGCGAAGTTGGGTTACATGTTGCAGCTAGTGGCCCCCGGCCTCGCTCTGCACGGAGCTGCCCTCCTAGTTGAGGGGATGTTCAGCTGCTTCCCACCTTCTGAAGTGCGAACGATCACCCACCAAAGAAAGGCAGTTCACGGGGGCTGCTTTGTTTTCCCAGGGCTGTTAAACCACAGTACCAAATGCCTTGGTTTAATTACGTTGATGATTCCTTAGCCTATCCTCGTTCCTAATCTGGGTTTTAGTTGATACTACCTTCTGTTTGGTTGCTTTTTATGCTGATCTGGTATATATTCTTGGTTTTGTTTTAAAGAAAAATGTTTGGCATTTTTACCATATTTTGATACCCAGGAAACATATGGTATCTATTAACATGAAGGTGCTCCTCATAGGCGCTCAGACAAAAAATACATTTCAGTCTTGAACTTTCCTCATGTTAACATATTTTTATTGACCGTTTGCATTTTAGTTGCTTATGCTTCTAATTAGTTTTCTCAATTACTTTCTTTGAAGCCCCACAGTTTCTCAGCCAGGATGGCCAATAATTACATTAGTTGAGGATTATGTGGATTGAAGTGGAGGCTATCTTATCTGGAATAACTATGGATTCATAAGGATTGCTGTAGCTACAAGATGAGAGGATTTAAACCGATATTACTAGTCAAACCTATTAGCGCTTTGACATTTTGTTTACTTCAGGAATAACTTACAAATTAAAGTTCTAGTATGCAATCATTTAAAACAAACTACCAAATATGAACTGGTATTTATAACCAATTATTGGACATAGAGCTTAGAACAACAACTGAAAAAGAAATCTATCTTTAAGGACCTTTCCAGGTTCTTCATAAAACTTCACATCTATGAGCTTAGTTTTTACATATAATTATTATCCCTTCTTTTAGCAGAGCCTCCATGTTTCTTCGTTACCAGGCAAGACTGATTTGAGAAGGAGGTATTAAGAATCCAGCCAAAGAGCATTAAATCAGTATTAACTGCGTATGGAATCATATCTGTAGCCTCTGGAACAGCTTTTAAAACAGCTGGTTCATTTTGCTCTGAGTAGCTTTTCAAAGCTCATGCTGAATATATTTTGATGGAGTCATCTGCAGGTCACAAACCATGAAAAACAATAACCAATTCCCTGTCCTTGAATAGGAGATGCCTTTATTGTACCAATGAAAGCTTGTAAGAGAAAGTATACCCTCAGAATCTGAATTCTAACTTGGGTCCTCTAAGACTGAAGCTGTTCCCAGCAGTACCAGTGTATGTTTATGTAGAAATGAGCAGCTTCATACTTGGAATAATTTCGTATTTGTTAATTCATAAATAAGTAGTAAATAAAGGTGCAGTCATTTCTTAAGATTTAAAAAATAAGGCAAACATATTAATGTAGTAAACTTGTGAAACGAAAAGTTAAATTCAAGAGGCTATCAAGTACAATTTTTCCATTGTCCTTTACTCGAAAAAAAATTAAATTAGTTAAACAGGTCTTTGATAAAGGAAGGGTTATTACTGACCACTACAAATATACATAGCAAAAGAAATCTAAATTTAAAAAGATAATATCTGAAAGATAAATACAGTGTGGATACTTTTTGTAAAAACACTACTAATTTTGTTCATAACAAAGAAATAAAAGTCTTGGAAGTCTTCTACAGGTAGTCCTCAACTTAAAACCATTTGTTAGTGACCTTTCGAAGTTTCGACACAAAAAAGTGATGGATGGCCATTTTTCACAAGACCGTCGTAGCCTCCCCACAGTCACACGATCAGATTTTGGATGCTTGGCAACTGGTTCATATTTATGAGGGTTGCAGTGTCCCAGGATCACGTGATCCCCTTTTGCGACCTTCTGACAAGCCAAGTCAATGTGGAAAACAGGTTCACGTTACACCGGGGTTCTTCCTCTAGCAAATGCAGGGATCCGTTTTAACAATGGGCAAAAGAAAGTTCGTAAAGGACAAAATACATTTAACTGTCATGCTTAGCAGCAGAAATTTGGAGCATAATTGTTTACTCTAGTAAATTTACTATCTGTAGCTTGAGCAGTAGACCCTATGTCATTCGCAACAAATGGGCTATTTGCACAGCCTTCATTACTGCTGTTAGATTTTAATTTTGCCTTTGCTCAATACAGAAGCCAGAGAGGTTTTTTTTTGTTTCCTCAGCTCAGTCTTCTAAATACCTTAGATACTTTAATAATTCCAGCGCTCCCCCTGCTACCCTTTTGTTATGTAAGACTTACAAGCTTCAATGTGTATATTTTACAGGTATGTGGGGAATCTGTCGAGAGATGTCACTGAGGCCCTAATTCTCCAGCTGTTCAGTCAGATTGGACCATGCAAAAATTGCAAAATGATAATGGATGTAAGTTGATACCAGATAAGAATTTTTCATATGCATAGAACTTTGTTATACATTGGTCAAAACTATAGAATGTGTTTGTGTACTCATGCCTATGCACAGGAATAACTAATAGTTAGTACCTGCTTGGAGTTAGATAAGAGTCAACACAGAATTCAAGGGAGGTTGGGCTTTCTTTACATAAATTCACATACTAAGACAGAAAAAAAGTAGACCAGATAAATGCCTCTAGTTAACCAATATGCCAGGAGCGCAGTCAAAGTCCCATTTTATCCTAAGTCATGGTTGTCCAACCTTTTGGCTCGCCTAGCTCGCATTGAGTGAAGAGGAATTGTCTTGGGCCACATGTAAAATATATAACATACTTAATGTCTATAATTAATAAGCTTCCTTTGTTTTTTAATGTTTTTATTAGCTTTTGGGGCTGCATTACTAGCTGTCCAGGACCGCATGTAGCCCATGGACCACAGGTTAGAGGTGCCTGCCCTAAGCATACTCACACTGCTAAATAAAACTAGAATCTTTAATTTAGAGAGGTCCTTACAAGTTAACTTCCTGTTGCCTGCATCTCATCAACTTTGCGCTACGTGTAGGATAATGAATCAGATTCAGAATAGTAAAACATAATGGATAGTGTTACTGCTTTTATACTGTAAAGTTTAATATTAAATAATATTAAAAACTCATTCTAAAAATTACTTCTAAAGGTTCATGAAATCATTTGGAAATCCTGTTAAAGGTAATCCTGTTAAAAGAAAAATAAAAGAAAACAAATGAGATTACAAAGAAGTACAAAATATAAAAAGAATGTGTGCCTATTCAAAAATATCCATCAGGTTTAGTGATTCAGGTAGAGATGTATAGGTTTGAACTTGCGGTTTGGCTGTTAAAAAATAATGCATCCATTTAAGAGGTCTAAAACAATTACTTTTGAATACTTTCTTTGGGGATAGAACATTCCTTTCTCTGTCAATATTTTGGTGTGGTTTACAAAGGGTCTTCCTAGAGTGTAAGAGTGACACTTTGTCCTTTCTGTTTAAGCAGACAGCTGGGAATGATCCGTACTGTTTTGTGGAATTCTATGAGCATCGTCACGCAGCCGCAGCTTTAGCGGCAATGAATGGGCGGAAGATAATGGGTAAGGTAAGCTCTCAGGTCTAAAGGGGACGTGGAGCAGGACTGTGACTTTAAATAGATGGATGAAAGCATGTTTTAAAAAAAGAAGAAAATCGAAAGGTAAACTTTTATCCTGTTTGAGCCTTATGTATTGCAGAATTGAACTGAGTTCTTAAAGAACATTTTAAACTAAAATTGCATGATGACTTCACAAATGAAACTTGGGGAAAGTAGCTTGGCAAAATAAAGCATAAGGTTATAAAAAGGAGAACTATTTAAAGTTACTTGCTATTCAACTTCATTTGTGGAAGAATCTGTTGTTTTTTGATATACCACTTAATTGCTAAATACAGCAAAGTCATGTATTCAGTGTTGCAAAACCTCAGTGTAAACGGATGCCTGTTTAGCAGCCTTTGGATTTCATGGATGAATTTTTTGCCTGGACTTTTCCCAGAAGCAGTGGGCAAGTCTGTTGCCTCTGAAGTAGATAAATCATTTACATTTAATTAATATTAATTACAGTGACTTACGTCATTTGAATATGATGTTGTAGCCCACATGACAAATTGCCATGAACGATACGATTTGCAGTTCACCTGACAGTCAGGAACAATGCCTTCTTCTCCCCCCCCCGCCCCCATCTGTTAATTCAGGGTTTCACTGTATAATATGTCAAATCATTGACAGGACTGCAGATTTTATTAATCTTTGTTCTAACTTTCCTGGATATAATTCTAGTAAATATTATTTCTAGGAGGTCAAAGTGAACTGGGCAACAACCCCCAGCAGCCAGAAGAAAGATACCAGCAGTAAGTCCCTTCCTATCCTGAGTTATTACTCTTTATTTGCACAAAAGTGTTTTTAATGTTAAGCAATAAGCATCATGCAAATATTTGCCCTATTATTTTGATCATTATCCTAAGAATTTATTTAATGTGTTTGTGTTAATAAACTTAAGAACAAATCTAATCTTTGTCATCAGGTAGTACCGTTGTCAACACACTGCGTTCACAAGGTAATTGTATCTTCTTAAACATAAAATGAAATCTCTCAGGGGTATCTATTCACTAACCGCCTGAAGCTATTGGGGGGGTGATTATGTTGTCGCAAGCTTTCTGCCTCCTCCTCCTCTCTCAGATGGATCAGGATGTGGACTGTTGCGGACTTGTAAGCCCTGTGACCCCAGTGGGCGTGTCCCCTCTGAGGGGAAGCTGCTGCCCGCACTGCACCCCCACATTTCTCGTGGGGTACCAGTTGCTCCTCCAATTGGATCTTCCTTCCCTCCTGTTATTCGGCATCCCGGGGCTGCCTCTACTTGCCCGGCCTGAGAGCTCTGAGGACTTGGGGAGGATGTAAAGGGATTCTTGCCAGAGCGGTGCTGTTGCAGCGCCAGGTGTGCCATGAAACCTGTTAGAGGTGCGGAAAATTGAAGTGGGCTTTGTGTGACTATGAAGAACCTCCTTAGATATGACAGCTGTGTTTCGCCAGTTCTTATGTAAATGGATCTAATCTAAATTATGAAGGGATTACTCTTTCCGTTCTGTTGCCTTCAGTCTTAGTTCACTTGCTCATGGATTTCACATACTTTGAATTCACATGGATTCACATGGTGTAAAGGCTGGGCAATCAAAACTCTTGGCTTTTCAGAAAACTGTCAAATACTTTAACATCAAACTGTTGCAATGCAAGGTATCTTTTTGACTGTTCTTCACAAAATATGACTTAAGTTTGAGCTATATGTAACTTAGGTTCTCTGTAACTAGTTTGTGTAAATTTTACTCTCTTTTGCTCACGGAACCTGTAGATGTGGTAGCTTTTTTAATGCTAGTACTACAAAACAAAGCTACAAATGCAGCATATTGTTTACTCTGGCTTTGAGCTAGATGAGCATAGTTCTCATGGTAATACATTTTCTGCTATGAATAATTACAGATAATATAAAAACAATAAATGTTAGTTTTATGTAAATTTTCTATACTTTTGTACTGCCATGTCTCCTGATGGATATATAATAAAACAATGTTGTATTTTATTATCTGATAGGTTAATAAAATCTAGTTTTCGTATAGTTTCTATTTGTGTGGAAATCAGTACAAGATTTTTAAAATTACCATTACCTACACTTCTATGAACACTCTGCAAACTTGTACATTTTTCTCTTTTCTTGAAAAGACCACTTCCATGTCTTTGTTGGAGACCTCAGCCCAGAAATTACAACTGAAGATATAAAAGCAGCTTTTGCACCATTTGGAAGAATATCGTAAGTAACGTCTTATTGTCAGATACTGGGGGCAATCAAGTATTCAGCTGAATGCTGTGAATTGAGTGTTGGCAAATTAATTTATATTCTCTAAAAAGAGGCATCTTTTTTGTATTTATTCAGATTATCAAATAATCCAGTTAGTTTTACTAATTGTACTTAGTATTTTAGAGGATACGTACATTTTACAATATTTGAAAATCTGTGTTCTATAACTTACTTAGTTCACTTTCTAGAATGGATTCTCATAAGTAAGGTCTCTTTTGAGTGTCTCCTGAGGTATCCTATAGTCTCATTAAAGCAGCTTTCAAATTCATCGGGTTTCGGAGAAAATGTGGCCTGCAAGACTTTGGCTTTTTGTGAAATGGGTGCTCTATTAAATAAAATAAACTAGAAATTGGTATCCAGTGTAGTGCATTGCTGCTGTTGCTACAGATGTCCAGTGAAGCTAGAGTGGCAAGATAACAATGTATCCTTTTACTTAATCTGATTTTAGGACTCACCAAAGGTTGAATAGCAATAACAATAGTTTGAAAAACTGATTTCTAAATGTAGAGCGTCATGAACCGATTCATTCATTTTGTAACTTGTGCAGACCACCTGAGAGCCAAGGGAGATGAGTGGGCTCTTGCTTCCTCCTCTCGAAAACTGCTCTTCAAATTATTCCTGACTCTTGCAAACCTTGATTCAACCACACCTAAATTAACTATTTTCAGGATTGATAAAAGCCAAGAACAAGTTGTCATGTATGCTGCTCACATTGCCTGGATCTGCGCAGTGCAGTGCAGGGCCACCAGCACGCCATCACAAAGGCTCTGGTCAACCGGGAGAAATCACCTCCCAGCTGCTACACGGTTGGCTGGAAATCGTCCCTTTATTGCAGATTAAAAATGTTTTAAATTAAAAATCAGATAGCTCAATTGGGATTAGCATTAGTATAGATGACATAAGAGTGCAGGCTGACCTTTTTGCCCGTTTCATCCTACGTGGCATGGGCAATAATGATTAAAGTGGAGAGCAGGGAGAGAGCCTTCCTAGAGCAGCTGGTCTCTGCTGGCTGCAGGATGAGAGAGTTCGCTCTCTTGCCCCTGTTTGCATGGTACAAATTACTTGAAGAGACCACTTGAGCCTCAAATAACTTAGAAGCTGCTCTGAGCAAAAAAGCCTGCTGCTGAGTTCAATTCAGCTGTTCATATGATGCGCAACCCCTGAGCCTAGTTAGGGTTCATCCACCCATTTTGAATGGGCGATAAAAGGCTGCCTGCTCTTGCCCACAAAACTACGAGGAAGATCCAATGAATGCTTCCCTTTGCAAGACCTCTTGCTAGTGCTTGTGTTCTAGCACTGTCCCCTTCATGAAATCCCATTAAACAAAAATGGGATCTGTGACCACTCCTGGGCCAGTAAAAGGAGGAATGGGGCTGCTTTCTCCCCATCCCTAGAGATGTCTCTCTGTGCCCATGGTAGACTTGAGGCAGCCCTCTCTGCCTTGGGCCTAGCTGCCAGCAAATGCTGCGGCAGGATTGCCTAGTCTTAAAGGCCCCCAGCTGTCTCTGGCTTTGGGGATGTTGGGAGTCCTTGATGGCCACTCCCTCAAAATAGCTGCTGTCGTAAACATGGCCACCCTTTTTTCAGACAGCAAATTGGTGACATTCTTCCTCTGCCCTTGTAAGATATTCCTCTTCTGGCTTGGCCTGTCTGTCTCTCCAGCCCAAACAAGACACTTAAGCTGCAGCCTGGATCCTGAGGCTTGTGCTCCTTTTCCTTATATCATGAGAGCTTTTTGTTTCACATATTTATTTAGCCACAGGTATTGTGGCTGCCTACCTTAAACAAACAACTGGGCAACTAACAAACAATACCTAAGAAGCCATGTTAATGGAAAACAAACTTAATACGGAATTCCGTTAAGAATGACTATAATTCTCTTGCAATACAATATGCATTTAATAATCAAATTTGTATAGCCGCCCATCTCACAAAAAGCGACTATACTACTTATTCTGAAAAAAGCAGAGTATCTTATGTTGTAATTAGTAATCCTAGTGCGTGTCAAGGGGTACCGTGTTGAAAATTAAAATACTTGATGGTAGGCTCTGATTTGTTTTGAGAAAAAGTTTTGCTTCTGGGGGGGAAAGGAAGCCTTTAACCAAAGGTTATTCTTAGTGGGGGGTTTTTCCTAAAGAAGAACTTTTGGTCAAAATATTTTGGCTGCTGAGATTCAGAAGCAAAACATATACTGTGTAAACATTCTTCCAAGATTTATCAGCTAAAATTCACTTCAGTTTTTGTTTAAAGGATAAACCAGTTTGGTGTAGCAGTTAAGATATCAGGCTAGAAACCAGGAAACTATGAGATCTAGTCCCTCCTTGGACATCAAACAAGTCACTTCTCTTATCCCTAGAAATGAGGCAGTGGAAAACCACTTCTGACAAACCTTAGCAAAAAAACCCAGAAGGGACATGTCCAGGCACTCTCTGAGAATTGGACACAATTGAATGGAAGTAAAAAGCAACCTTTAATGTTTATAATGCATTGAATTCCAGCATAAAATGTGTTGTTTGTGAGCTGCAGTTGAAGTATCCGATTCATGGCCCCTTTCAGGGATCAACTCCTAATGTCAGTGAAGGCGAAGGGCATGTGCGCTCCGGTCCCACCCCTCTGCCTCCCTGCATGAGGGTCAGAACTAACCCTAGATATCTTGAACTGCACTGGTTTGCCATTCTCTTGAAGACAAATCCATTCAGTTGCAGGTGGTTGTGGTTCCTCTTCAGATCTTCCATATTCACATGGGAGCCTATGGGATGAAGGAGGGGAGTGCATTGCCTCCCCTCCCGCCTGCACCCCTACAGTTACATCTGTTGGCGTCTGTAGCCCTTAGTACTGGTAAAAATGGTCTGTCCTTGTTTTGGAAATAGTTGCTTGGTTTTGATTCAGACAGACTGAGATAGAAAGAAGATGACTCAGTGAATCTACAATTGCAGCCCCTTAAGTTGTTCTTCATTCAAGTGTCCGGTCTATTTCTTCTTCTCCAGCATCTTCTGGACATCATTTTATTCTGTTTTGAGGCCTGAGATTTTCAGGGTGCCAGAAACCAGGCTTCACAACCCACAATGGCTGGATTTACACAGCGGGATACATAGGATATATATAAACACAAGATATATAGAACTTGATGATGGCTTGGTTTGTAAACTTGGCCAGTTGAAGGTGTAGGACACATTCCAGATCAAGATTTGCCTAGGTTTACATTTCTGCAATCATAGCAACTCTGTTTTTAATATGATAAACTTGTAAACTCCAGGCAAGAGTTAACTTAAAAAGTTCTGCTAATGCTGTGATGTAAGTCTGCAATTGGTTCTTGAAGGGGAAGGCCTGTCTGCTACCCATCCCAGCAAGCTTTATTCTAAGTGATTCTCAATAGCTGCATTGAGATTTGTGTCAGCCTAGATGTAGGAAGGGCAGAATAAAGACTCTCTACACATCCATCCTCGAAACCAAAAACTTCTGCCCCACTAGCTCGTGATCCAGAATGCTGGTGCTAATCCTAACCAGGGTTAGGACAGAACATCAGAAAATATTTAAGAATAAAAACATAACCAGCAGGCGGTCTTTCAAGTTTCCTTTATCTAATTCAGAAAGTAGAAGTAGAAGGACATGCAGTTCATCTGTTATTTTTTATATCTGATCTATAATGCTACATATTTAGTATATTGAAAACGTTAAAAATCTATTTTATTCTCTTGACGGGGTGGCTTTCAATTTCTGGGTGAAAATAATTTCTAATATTCTACTGATAGTTCCAGAAGTATTGATTTGAAACATTCAGTATTTGTATAAACTTTAATATATACTTAGAACAAATTGATAATTGTACAAATGCATTTATTCTATCAGGGTTTGACTAGCATGTCTATGTGTTTGTGGTTTGGGTTCTTATTTTAAAAAATGATAGTTAAGTGTTAAGTACAGAGAATCATCCATGTCATTATGAAATTAATTGTTCCCTGCTCTAACTCAGACAATTAAAAGTTTAAGGCAAATATCCATTTCTTCTGGATTATTTGGTTATTTTCTTTCTCATAGAGTAATATCTTTAATGATCTTGATAACTAGTTGGCTGTTTCAGTGATTTTCCAATTCCTTAGCTTCTTCCCTGTATCTTAAGTACCAGAAGGTAGACACTGAATGTCCATAGAAATTCTTTGGAGGACTGCTTGGCATCACATGAAGCCTCTTCCAGCTTGAGTGTATGGGACTGTGTCTTTCGGGCACCCTGCATGGCCTTCCCCCTGGCTTTACTCTGTGATTTGTGTGTCTGTGCGTGTCAAGTGCCTAAATCGTGTGGGTTGGGGAGGGTAAAGGCTGTGTGTCTTAAGCCTTCTCGATAGTGCACCCTTAATGCATAAATTATCTGAGAGGCCCTTAATTAATAACAACTGCATTTCCACCAGTGGGGTTTAGCTATTGTAGCTGGGTCTTTGTCTTTTTTAACTCAATCTCAAATAATAGGGCTCTGGTTATTTTGCAGAATGTCTCTGAAGAATGGACAGCATTGCCATGGCTAACTGCAAGCTACAGTTCACAGTGGACAAACGTTGTAGTTTTTCTATTTACTTTTATAAATTTTTACTTTATATACTTTGTAGTTTTCAATCAGTCCTGTATGATTGTTAATTACGAATGCAGTTTTTAAAAATTATTTAATAGTGTATAGTTTAAAAAAACATGTTAGTGTTTATTTTCTTCCATAATGCAACCATTTCTGAAAATGTCAATTTCTCAAAATTTACAGCTGCCCAAGTCCAAAAAGGGGGTAACGAATTGACCTGAGAAAATTAAAGAATTCAGTTAACAGGCGACGTATGCCTTTTAATTCCTATTTTTTCATTTTTTCTATTTTCTATTTCTAATAAGTAGGTAGAATGTGTTGGCCAATAGTAAGTTTATAAATTGCATGGTTCAAGAGAGCCTGTTGCTAATATGCTAGTCAACTACATGCCCTCAGTTATTCCTTTGAATAGCTGCTTTGACCATGCCTAGTGTTTTTAACAGTATATAAGAGCATTGAACTGTGAACCAACGACTGTAAAATAGTTGTTTTTAAAGCTATTGATTTTGCATGTTTACAGAATTAAGTTTAATTTTTGCTATCGTGATAAGACTTTAGTAAAAGGGAAAATTGCTTTGACTGTATATTGCTGGTGCATTTAAGAAGTTCATTTTATTAAAGGAGAAACATGAGAAATGAGCTGCGTGTGAGACATTTTTTACTTGGATTCTGTTCAGTTGATGCTTAACTAGCTTTCTCTTTCCTTTCCAGGGATGCCCGAGTTGTTAAGGACATGGCAACAGGAAAATCAAAAGGATATGGCTTTGTTTCCTTCTTCAATAAATGGGTGAGTTCCTGCATTTTGATTGATGGTTTTTACGCCCAACGCACAACTGGTCAAACGTATCCAGGAATTATTACGAAAGGCATCTTGGTGAATCTGATTGTGCAATAATGTGCAATAATGAAAATGCTGAAATAGTTAGATTTGCTCTATTTCAAACGTCTTGTGGCAGTAAACTACACCATGTTACTAATAATCTAGAACCTGACAAGACGATTCACAATAATTAACAGTCCAGATGTATTAAGTGGTTTTTCAGCAGTATAGTTCCGGCATTATAGCTTTCCACTTGCTCTAATTTCACAAGACTATAATATTTCATTGTCACCAGCCTAATTCATTCACCCCCTGAAATATATGAAAACCAGATTCTCTTCTGATCTCACTCTAGTACAAACCTGAGCAAGATTTCAACTTAGTGTTTATGCTCCATTTTGGGAATGGTGTTCTCAGTGAGGCTGAGATAGAGACTGCAGTGAACTCTGCATGTGGAGAACAGATGAGATTTGAGGAACATATAGGTAAAACTTTGCACCATTTATAAAGAAAATGTGGGCACCGCATCTTCAGGCAAAATGGATGTTTGCTTACAGTGTTCTAATGACTCCTTAGGCAGTTTCAATTCTTGAACTGAGTTGCCCAGGGAAGAATAATGGATGAAGGCTATGGGTTGTGAAATAAGCCAGGGAAGAACTGAGAGTCATTTGCCCCTTGCCGTGTATGTATGTATGTATGTATGTATGTATGTATGTATGTATGCATTGGCACGAAAGACCATTCCTCCACTTGTTTACCACGGTTCTGACTGATGGACTACTAGCAATGTGGTTTGAGCAAAGCGCTCCCTCAAAGCTGCTTTGGGAAGCGATATGACGCTTGATTGGAGCAAATCTAAGTCACCTCAGGCAGGCCTAACATACGTTTCCCCACATTTGATTAGACAATATTTGCTGATAGGCCTTTGCCCAACTCCGCGTTGTGTGCCAGTTACACCTTTTCCTGGATAGGGAGGCTCCATCACTCAGGCCCTTGTCATCCCCTGTTTGGACCATTGCGATGCACTCTATATGGGGCTACCCTTGAAGAGTATCCAGAAGCTTCCAGAAGTACAAAATGTGGCCCCGAAGTTAATTTAGGAGCCCGAAGAAGGGTGCATGTAACACTCAGCTCTGCGAGCTGCACTGGGTTCCGGTTTGCTTCCGGGTCCAGTTCAAGGTGTTGGTTGTGTCCTATAAAGCCCTACATGGCCAGGGTGAGGCTACCTATGGAACCAGGTTCGCCCCATCACACCGGCCTGCCCTACCCGGTCAGGCAGGGAAGGCATGCTGCAGACCCCATCAGTTGAAGAATTTAAACCTGGGGGTGGGGATCTAGGAAGAGGGCATTCTCTGCCACTGCCCACACATTATAGGACCTCTGGCCCCACGAGTTGAGGAAAGTCTCCAATCTCCTGGCTGTCCAGAAAGGGGCTCTGGGCTCTTGTTTGGGGGGCACAGAGGACCACCTAACCGTTGGGCTGCCTGGCCCCAAGAGAAGCAAACACACACACACACACACACACACACATCGCTAAATGTCCATCTTGAATTTTTTATCTTTTTGAAATCTTTGTGTTTTTATAATTTTCAATCTTAAATCAATTTTAATGTTGATTTTATACATTGTTTATGTATTGATTATATTGTACATACCCAGAACCCCTCTCTGGGAGAGAAGGGCAGTTTAGAAATAAATAATATAAATCAAGCAAGCAAGCAGACCCAGCCCAAGTTACCTATGTTGCATGTTATCCCCTTTTCCTTTATTTTTTTTAAAATAGCCTTTAACATTTATTTCAATTTATATAGTTGACCATCTCACTTACAAAGATACTGGGCAGCATACAAATTAAAACAGAAAAGACAAACTCATATAATCAAATGTAGATAATTAAAACAATTAACCAGAAATGTAACAGGATAGGAAATCTAACGGTGGGGCTGCTTGGGGGTCCTGAAAGTCCTCCCTTTAATCTCTTGCCCTCTTACAGTTTTTACATTTTATATATACTGTTTTATAGTTACGTGCGAGGGAGGGAGGGATGATCCGGATACAAGAACAGCTGGGCAACTGCAACACTTAACTTTCTTTGATTTTGGAAATAATGATCAATCTTGTTTTCAACTAATACAATGAAAGTTAAATTGCCTGCAGTTTGTAGAATTTCACTTCATAATGCTTGTACATGCACATTTCTTTTAAAATAGGTACTAC
This sequence comes from Ptyas mucosa, assembly GCA_012654045.1. Lineage (NCBI taxonomy): Eukaryota > Metazoa > Chordata > Lepidosauria > Squamata > Colubridae > Ptyas > Ptyas mucosa. Next base: position 4,845,358 of record WNWU01000075.1, read on the forward strand.
TCCTTTCTGAAAAGAAGCATAATCTTTCAGTCTTCATTTGTTAATAAATGATTCTTTTATGATACAATTCTTGAAATATGTTGGAAATGTTGTAGAGCAGGGTGAGTCACAAATAAGCCTTTTGTAAATCAGAGTGATATAATTTGAATCCTCTTGGTAAATTTAAAGATAAGACTTTGATTCTTTAGATGTGACACTATAATGAATGTTTATGACACAGAATTTTTTATGATTTAGTATTTTTTGAAGGGTTTTTTAAAAATGTTTTTTTCTGGACCTGATAGGATGCAGAAAATGCAATTCAACAAATGGGGGGACAGTGGCTTGGTGGAAGACAAATCAGGACTAATTGGGCAACACGCAAACCTCCAGCTCCAAAGAGTACATATGAATGTGAGTAGCCTTCAAAATAAACCAGGCATTTCCAGCTACAAGAAACAAGTTTTTCTGAATCCAGAGGGACTTTCCTTCGCTAAGGACAATTGTATCTGATTAACGGGCTATTGCTGGGGCTGAAAGATTTAATTCTCTAAATTTTCAGAATAGGCTACCAGTCTTAGATTGTGAACTAAATATTTCAGAGATTGAAATTAATGCCACTTAAAGTTAATTGTAAAGGGAAACCAATCCCAACCATCCTTTGGAAGGGCAGAGACTGAAGGTCAAATACTTTGACCACCAAATGAGAAGAGGGGACTCATTGGAAAAGACGCTGAGATTGGGGAAGACTGAAGGCAAAAGGAGAGGAGGAGAGGCTTAGAGAAGGGCATCAATGCAACGTAGTGGTGGCTGGCATGCTGTGGTCCATGGAGTCAGGAAGATTCGGACATGACTTAGCGACTGAACAGCAACAAAAAGTAAATCCTTAGGATAGAGAGGGATAGTTTTGGAAAATAGCTTTCCAAATGTCATTTCTTGTGTTTCTTTATATCCAATATTTTAGAGAACTTTGTTTTATTTCAAATAAATCATAGACTGGTAAAATCTTTGTTTTTTTATATAGCAAATGCCAAACAACTCTCCTACGATGATGTTGTAAATCAGTCCAGTCCAAGCAACTGCACTGTGTATTGCGGTGGCGTAACTTCAGGTCTGACAGGTAGGATATGCCATCAGTTTAGAGTGACCTTGTGGAGGACAGTTGAGGTGCACATTCTGAAATCTTTTTGATCTTCTTGTTTGCAGAACAGCTAATGCGCCAGACATTTTCTCCATTTGGGCAGATAATGGAAATTCGAGTCTTTCCAGATAAAGGGTACTCCTTTGTACGGTATGAAAATATTTCTCTTACACACCCTATTTGTATTTTCAGAAGTTTTATAAAATCTTCTCTAGTTAGACTCCAACTAATGTGCAAATTCACATTTGTAAGTGATTTGCAGAGAGACGGATGTATATGTTGTTGTGTGCAAAATGTTTTTAATACAAAGTTTCATTCACATTTGAAAAACACAGCTGAGACTTTGGCAAGTGCTATAAGCACTTTGACCAGCATGAAGGAGTTAGTTGGAAGGAACCTCCCCCTGCAGCCCTGGACCACAGCACAGCCACCCAGATGGCTCCATCAAGGCAAATCCTGTGGCTCCCTTATTTCAGCCAAAGGGGTGATGATGCAGATCTCTTTCTTCACGCAGCCCTAGAAATTACTCACTATTTTATTCTTACATCGAATTAAGTCACTTGGGTCACCAATTAAGCTTGGTCTACCACCTCCTTATTCTAGATTGGTGTTTCACAACCTCATCAACTTTATAACAGGTAGACATCGGCTCCCAAAACTCCCTACCCAGTATCTTGGATGTCCACAAATCTTAAAGGTTCCTGAGGTTGAGGAACATCAATCTTGAATGTTTCCATCCTATCCTACACCTATCTACAAAACTATGAAGAGAAAGAAGAGGAAGGAAAGCAAACCCTGAAAAGGTTTGGGGAAGAACATGGGATATCTTAATACCGAGCTGGATACCACAGCAAGGGAACAAACAAAGAAAGGAAAGTGGAGTGCAGACATTTTCTTCTTTCAGATAAAAAGGGTTTCCAAGAGTCCATATTAATCTAAAAGCTCACTAAGTGACACCAGATACTTGTTAAAATAAGTCTGCTGTATTTTCTACTTAAAGTACTTTATTCAGTATTTTAGAAGTCTCATAGAATAACAAAGATGGAAGGAAACTTGGAGGTCTTCTAGTCCAACCCCCTGCTTAAGCAGGAGGCGGTATACCATTACAATCAAATAGCTGCCCAGTCTCTTCTTAAAAACCTCCAGTGATGGAGCACCCACACAACTTCTGAAGGCAAGCCGTTCCCACTGGTTAATTGTTCTCACAGTCAGGAAATTTCTGTATTAGAGCTATGTTTAATCATGTCCCATCCATTATTTTTTGTCCTGCCCTCAGGGGTTTTGGAGAATGTCAACCCACCTCTTTTTTGTGACAGCCTCTCAAGTTTTGGAAGACTATTATCGATATCCTCTCCCCCCTCCCTTTCTCTTTGCTAGATTAGAAATTCCTAATTTCTGCACTGTTCATTGTATGGTTTAGCCTGCAGCCCCATAAATATCTTTGTTGCTCCTCTTGCACTCTTTCTAGAGCCTCAACATCTGTTCTGTATCGTAGTGACCAGAAGTTCGATGTAGTCTTAACGTGTGGTTTTAATAGTGCAGTATAAAGTGGTAGTATTACTTCATGTGATATTGATGCTATTCCACTGCCAAGGACTGCGTTGGCTCTTTTGGCAGCTGCAACACACTGCTGACTCCTACTTGTCTGGCTGTCCACTAGGACTTTAGATTCCTCTCATTGTTACTGCTGTTGAGCCAAAGACTTCCTATTCTATACTTGTACATTTTGTCTTTCTTGTCTCAGTGTAAGACCTTCCTTTTCTCCTTACTGAATTGCATTTTGTTGGATAGGGCCCAGTCTGCCAACCTACTTCCAAAGTTTTAGCAGTTCCTCCCAGCTTGGTGGTGTCTTCAAGTTTCAGGCTTTCCCCTTCTGTCCCCTTATCGAAACCATGTATGAAGATATTGAAGCCCACTGGGTCCAAGACAGAACCTTGAGGTTCCCTACGCCTTACTTTCTTCCATGGAGAGGTCCCTCCATTAAGGACATTGAGTTGGGTGGTGTGTAGTATATCTCCTTTTTCTTTTATATTAACTCGAATGCATTTGAGAAGGTTTTCTTCCTTGGATTTTTGCATTGCTCTAGAGGTGTAGTTATTTCTTACATGTAAGCCCAAAGCTCTGGCTTTGCCAGTAAACTTGGGGGGGGGGGGGCGGCACAATGGTGGAGCATCATAGTGGAAGTGGTTGATCTACCCTGTTTTCCCCAAAATAAGACATCCCCTGATAATAAGCCCAATCAGGCTTTTGAGCGCATGGCAATAAGGCCAAGCATTTATTTCAGAGTTCAAAAAAACCCAGGGTCTTATTTTTGGGGAAACATGGTATTAACAACAGATCCCATCTCCCTCCTTCCCCATCTGTAATTAGATCACTGTGTTTGTTTGTATTAACTTACATTTTTAGTATATGTCTTTCTATGATTGTAAGCCACCCAGAATTACCCTGTGGTGAGAAGGGCAGCCAATACATTTTACAAACAAAAAAAACGAATAATGTGATTCTGGCATCTCTTTTACTAGCTCTGTTTTGCTGAACAATTTAAATCCTTCTAGCAATATGTTCCGACATGGTTTCATCCCATCGAGTTTTGATAATGCAACAATGTTGTACTAGGACTTCCACATTGCCGTGTTTGTTCTTCATATCTTGAACGTTAGTTAATAGGCATCGGAGTCCTTTTTAATTGTCTCTGCGTTGGCTTCCTACATCTCCTGTTTTATATCGTGAGTTCTTTTTTCATACTACTTGAGGTCTTGAGGTTTATGCTTGAGAGTAAGCCCTAAACATTGGCCTCTCTCCCTTTCCAGTTTTAGTCTAAAGACCTTTGGAGAAACCAAGCCAGTCGTTTTCCAAAAATCATTGTTCCCGGTTTTTGTGAGGTACGGCCCATCCCCCACCAGAAGTCCTCTATGCAGGCATTGTAGACTGTGGTCTAGGAATCCAAAGTCCTCTCAGAGGCATCATCCTTTAAGCCAGTGGTTGACTTCTAAAATCCTTCGTTCCCTCATTGGATGTTGACCTTCCATTGGAAGTACAGAGGAAAACCCCACCTGTGCCCTCTCTTTGGCTTTCATGGCTAGCTGCTCATCGCCTCCTGATATTGTTCCCGGCTCTTTGTTGCATCATTCATCCCCACATGAAAGAGGAGAAAGGATAATCTGTGGGGTTGATTATTTTGGTAAGCCTCTCTGTCACCTCTTTGATCTTTGCTCCTTGAAGACCACATACCTCCCTTGATAGATTGTCCGGTCTACAAATTGCTGATTCCATTCCTCTGAGTAGTGAGTCTTTTGCATTTGATCTAGACATTATAGCTGTTAAAATCCTAGCATTGGAAGGATCAAATAAAGTAAAACAAGTATTTTTGTCATGATGCTGTGTGGCTGAGAATTCTTCAGAATTACTTTCTGCATGTGTCACTTACAATGTCATCTGACTTCCAGCACAGGGCCAGAGCAGAGCATGTGGCTTTAGATTCTTTCAATCAACTTGCCCTCAAAACGTGACTTTCCTGGCATTGTCCTCTTCTGTGTGAACAGCATGGGCATATTCATATTAATGAAGAATTGTTGCATCATCTTTTATTTGCTGTCTCATTAATGATGGCGATTATGTTCATTTACTCCCTTGTATGCGCTTTACAGGTTCAATTCTCATGAAAGTGCTGCACATGCAATTGTTTCAGTCAATGGCACCACAATAGAAGGACATGTGGTGAAATGTTATTGGGGCAAAGAGACACCAGACATGATCAACCCAATTCAACAGGTAAGAGTCCTTTGCTGTCATTACCTGTCCCGCTGAAAAGCATTCCCAAAATTACTGTGTAGACATTTCCTCAAGGTGGATTCCAAATTCCTTTGCTTTGCTACTCATTTATAGTCTGGTGATCATAGTTGGAAGGTGGGTAGAAATCAGCTATAATAGGTGCCATAGTGAAGAACTCGTCCTAGTTCCAATCTGAAGTAAAATGATTTCCCTGTACTTTATTAGGCATGAATTTGCAAAGCGATTTTGCCTGTGTTACATGCTAACTTTGGACCATCATTAACGTTTTCAGCAGAATCAAGTGGGCTATCCACCACCTTATGGGCAGTGGGGCCAGTGGTATGGAAACGCCCAGCAGATTGGCCAGTATATGCCTAATGGCTGGCAAGTCCCTGCCTACGGAATGTATGGGCAGGCATGGAACCAGGGATTCGGGTAAGTGTTGGAGTTTGCCGAGGCTTGCTGACAGCAATGAAAATGAAAGTACACATAGTTAGTTAGAGCACTAAGTTTTCATTTTTAATATGTTCATAGATTACTGTTACGTGCTTGTTTGAAAAACAGCATTTGTGTCTTCGCCAATTTGATTATTTTTATATATTTGTAGGTTGCAAAAAAGGGATAAAATACTAAGTAAACCAGCATTAAAAGCAGCATACTACAAAATTAGACCATCCTTCCAAAATAGTAAAATGAATCACAGTTATACCTGGAAGAAAGCTCTTAGAAGCTAGCAAGAGTGGAACATTTGATGAACTTCCAGTTCATAGATACTGTACTCTGGAAAATACGAAATGGTAGTAACTTAAGGCACTCAGGTTGATAGAATGTTGTGATCCCAAACTTCCGGTGTTACGGAAAATATAGAAGAAATACTCAACATGATTGCTTGCTGTTGTCTTCCTATTACAATGCAAGCTTTATCTAACCTCGTTTCCTCTTCCATTCATTCAGTCAGACACAGTCATCTGCAGCATGGATGGGTGCAAATTATGGTGTACCACCCCCTCCTCCGCCCCCCCCACCACCACCCCAGGGGCAAAATGGAAGTGTTCTAACTAGTCAAACTGGATATCGGATGGCAGGTTTTGAAACACAGTGAGAGACAGAAGGACTCTGGAATAGAACACCTGTGGCTTTGAGGCTGTATGGAGCATTGTAAAATCCTTTGTTTACTTAAAAAAATCTATCCAATCAAGTCAGTGCAAAAGTCAAACAGTATTTATTTTTAATCATGAAACTTTGTTGTTGTTCACGCTTTTTTTTAAAGACACACAGGAAATACTAGATGCTGGATATCTGCCAACTTTTGCCTTCTTTTCCTCTTTTGAGATGTGTTTCTTAAGATCCATGTTTGAAACACAACTAATGCAGGGATTTCTGCCACTTTTAGTATAGCGGCAGGAAATTGCACAATATCAAAACTTTTTTTTTCCACTGAAGTAGTATGCAGTCTAGTTTGCATTCCTAATATGACTTAAATGTACATGAAAGAAGTTATACGAGAGAAAAAAGACACGCCAAAACTGTGTGAATTCTGGGGGTTTATTGAAATCTTCAGTTTGTGCACAATTCTGTTTTAAAGAGAGCCTGATGTATAAAGTGTCCATCTCCTTGCTTTTGTTATACTGGGATTTCAAATATAACTTATTCGTTTACATTATTTTGTATCTAAACATTTTTCAGAAAGTGGTTTTTGCCTTACTGTCACTATTAAATTATGAAGTAGGAGTCAGGACGCGGGCAAGCACCTTGTGTTCAGAGAATCCAGCTCTGCGCTCTGCTCGATGTCAGGAGGTGCCTGGGGGATGTCCCTGTTCATTGACTGATGAACATAAGCCCAGTTTAGATCTTACTAAAATGTGACACAATCTTAGGAGCCAGCTTTTTAAAACCTGTCCGTTTTTACATTTACATGTATCCTTTATCATGTCAACTATTTTAGCAAATTAATATTTTCACAAAAGTCGCTCTAGCTTTTATATGTCTCCTTTGAAAGAGTAAGAGACAGAAAGACCTACATGACTTACGGCTATAATTTAAGCTTTGACTTTTGCATGTGAATATTCTAATACACTGTTAGACTTTGAATAAACAGTCATGCGCTCATTTTTCAGAGATACAGAGAAGACGTTGGTCTTAGCAGCTTTTTACTCACATGGAGCAAGTCTGACTTGACTGAGCATGTGCAGATAGAGCTATTAAACTGTATAGCATTGTGTGTATCAAGCCAGGAGTAAAAGGAATGCTCCAACTGAAGCCTGAAGGACCAACTGGATAAAGCATTTCTGAATTGTTCAGAGGCCAAATAATAATAATAATAATAATAATAATAATAGCATTATCCTACCTCCTAGCTAGCTTTCAGAAGATGCAGAAAGAGTGCTACCCTGGGTGTAGTGATTATATGTCCCAATTAACATCTGGGCACATGGAGGTGTTTGCTTTCCGTTCTGCATTGGTTGTAGTGGAGCAACCGATTGAGAAGTTGCTGGTGTGCACAAGACAGTGAGTGGCCACCCTCATTTCATGGAACAAAAGGGGCCAGAACCAAAGCAAAGGGTTGGCTGCTAAGAAAACAAATTGCTGTCTTGTAGACAGATCCTGGCCCTAACATTTTATAAATAAAGCATCCCCAAAAGATGCCATTGTACATTAATTTCACTCATGTCTGCTTCCTTTAAAATTTGTATAAACCTGTCTTCTTTCTGCTTACTATCTCTGCCTGCACAATTCTTTTAAAAGAGAAATGTGAATAGGTCTGAGGTGAGCCTGGTACCATTCGGGGAGTTTTCTTTGTATATATTTTCAACAGCAGAACCGAGTACAGATTTCTTTCACAGAAGCCAGCTAAGATCCCACAGCCAGCAAATCAAGAAAGCTTTCAACATCTTGACAATATTTGTTGTTGTCCCTGGAGCATTGTCCCTTGAGTTGACAGCAACTTAAGCTTTAATGCATTTCAACAATATGTAAATATTTGAAAGGGTAAGGCAAAAAAAAAAAGATTTTCAGTATTTTTTAAAAGTCAATCAGCGCTTCAGTCTGACAATGCTAGGAAAGCAGTGGATTGTCCTGGCGGTTTCCTCGGAGGAGACCCTTCGCACCTGAGCCTCTGAACCAGAGCCAGTTTTGTGTCCCCTTAGCGGAAGCTTTTTAAGCGCCACTGTTGGGGTCTCCCTTGTTGCTGCAACCAGGCTGTGGGACCCTAAGGAAAAAGGATGGGACCCTTCCTTCTAGCGCTGCCCCCTTTCCCCCAGCTTCTCATCCAGGCATCAGCTTTGTTATTCTGATGTGCAGACAGATTAACAGTCTTCAGGCAGCTGGAGAAAGGGCTGCCTGGGGGTGTTGTTTTTTTTCTAAGTAGCAGCCCGTTTTGTTTTGTTTTTGATTTCTGTATGAACTTTGGAAGCTTCATTTAAACGAATGTGTTTTGATACTTATGTACAGAAGTTGAAGAACTTCACTCCAGAAGCCCTGACTTTGGAAAGCCATTCAGATGTTAATAAAAGATGTGAGCTCGCATTTACCTTTGTATACTTTAAATGGTTTTTGTTTTTAGCTACTCCAAGCTTGCTTTGGGGGAAAGAGGTGGGCAGCGCGAGGCCTTGGGGGGCTTTCATCGGACTCCTCCAGAGATCGGAGCGGGCGACGCTGCTCCGAGGCCAGAGCCATCGGGGGAGGGGGGGGCACAACGGAGAAGCCCCAGTTGAGCATGGAGAGCCCGGATCCTCCGCGGCTGCGCCCAGATCCCGCGGGCCAAGACCTGCTGGGGAGCGCCACGTGCCTCTTCCGGACCAGCGGGGCCCGGACTCGCTCTCCCGTGGTGCTTCGCGCCGCCCGCCCGGGCCAATGAGAACCTTCGTTACAGAAGGATTTCGCGAGCCATTTGTAAGAAGCCATCGCGGAGGCCGCTCGCCGCCTTTCCTCGCCGGCCGCCGGGCCGGGAAGTGGGGAGGGGGGCCGCCAGGTAAAGGCGACGCAGAGAGACCCGCGGGGGGGGGGGGGGGGGGGGGGGGGGGGGGGGGCCGCCAGGTAAAGGCGACGCAGGGGGGCCCGGGGGGGGGGGGGGTGAGGGGGCGAGGGCAGGAAATGACGACGCGCGGCCTGGCGGTCCCCGGTTGCCAGGGCGACGGGGAGAGCGAGCGGCGGTGGCGCGTGACGTCAGAGGCGGTCGAGTAGCGCGGGGCCGTCGGAGCAGCTTCCGGGTGTTTGTGGACTCCACCTCCCAGAATTCTCGGCGGGGGCGATGCTGACTAGGGCATCCTGGGGGTTGAAGTCCGCTCACTTTAGAACAGCCAGTTTGAGATCCACCCGGAACGCGCGGCTCCTGAGAAGCCTTCCGGCCTCCTCAGGCCCTTCTCGCCCAGCGCGAAGGGGGCCACTCGGCCGGGAGAGGCTTTCCGGAGGCGCCGGCGCGAGCCCGCCTTCCCATCGCCTGGGGCCTGCGGGAAGAATTCCCTTCGGTGGCCGCGCTGGCGGTGGGACGGTGGGGGCTGGGGCTGAGGGGAGCTAGGGGTCTCCCTCCTCCCCCCGCTCAGGCGCAGAATTTCATCGAGCATAAAAACCCCAGGGACCCCGGAGGTCCTCTAGTCCAACCCTCTGCCCCAGGCAGGAGGCCACAGGGCCGCCCCATCTCCTCTGGAAAGCTCTCCGCTCACGCCGCCCTTCCGCCCCCGAGAGAGCCGGGCACCGTAGTTCCCGATGGGGCTGCCTGGGCCGGGGAAGGGAAGAGGCTGCTTTCCCCTCCTCAAAGAGAAGAATGCGATATAGGACTTTTCTCCTGCTTGATCAGGGGGCTGGACTAGAAGACCTCCAAGGTCCCTTCCAGCTCCTTCGTTCGGCAGTCTAAGCGCCTCCCTGCAGAACCTCTTTGGGAAGGGAAGGGAAGGGAAGGAGGAAAAAAGGAACAGGACAGGACAGGAAAGGGCATCCGGGAAAGCCTCGATTCCTCAGACTTTGGCTGCAGTAAACCACTTTTCCATCTGGGCCTCCCCTCGGCCAGCCCTTACGCAGCCCATGCTCTTGGGAACAGCTGGCAACCTGTGTCCCAATTCGACCTTAAAGGAGACTTTCCTGCACTTGGGACCCGCTAAAGCCAAAGCAAGGAGAGCTCAGTGCTTTGTGCCTGTGGCCAATTCATGCCCTCCATTCTCCAAAGGCTTCCTTTTAGTTGTCCATGGTGATCGAAGCCTCATCACTATTTTATGTGGATCTTGCATGTAGGTTGCATGTACACACACACACACACACACACCCTGTGACCACCTCTGGCACCTTTTCAACCCCAAACTTTCTACTGATTTGGCTGCTCCACAAGGCTTCAGTGGGCAACAAGGAATCCTTTCACTCAAGGAGTCAAGACCCTCATTTTGCCCTTAAAAACGCCCTACAGAGGCCGAAGGGGTTCATTCTGCCCACTCCAACTGCTTGATGCCATTGCCGCGCCTGCAGTTTCACACTTGCAGCTTCCTGCAGCATGGGAATCAGACACACCCGCACCCCACTAGATAGCCCTAATCTTGCACCAAAACTAGTTTGGATCCCCCCTTGACAAAAGCCTCTGCTCAGCCTTTGGCCCTGAATCCTCTTCAGAGCTGCTCGAAAGGAGAAGCGGCTGCCTCGCCTCCTCCTCCTCCTTCCAGTGGCAGGGTGGGGATCCTGCTGGTTTGAGAACCAGGGAGAGTGGAGGGACCCCTCCCCACCCGGGACCTGCCTGAGGCTTCATTGTGACACCACCAGAATCCTGAGGAGGATTCACGGCATTCCGCCCTTTCCCGTCCCCTGCAGGGCTGGGACTGGCTCAGAGCGGCTGCCCACAGGCTCTCTGCTCAGTGAACCACACAGTCTCCTGGCAATGGTGGGCCATCAGATGATGGGGAAGGCGGGGGGGGGGGGGGGGGGGAGAGGGGTATGTTTTCAGCTTCTCCTTGTTGCTTTTTAGGTATTGGGTTTCTTTTCCTGCAGCTCAGATCAGCTCAGGCAGCTCCTCTGGAGAATAACGGAAAACATCTCCTCCTCTCCATTTTAGGAGATGGCACACTAAGGAGGTGGTCAGATTTGCCCAGGACTTTTTTTTATGAACTCCCTAGTTTTGTACTCAATTCCTGCAATCTTCCTTTGTATGTTTTAGTTTCCAGCCCCCTAATCATTCCTGTTTCTCTTCTTTGCACTCTTTCTAGAGTCTCAACATCTTTTTTATATTGTGGTGACCAGAATTGGATGCTTATTCCAAGTGTGATCTTACTAAGGCTTTGTAAAGCAGTACTAGCATTTTCACATGATCTTGATTCTGTCCCTGTATTAATGCAGCCTAGGATTGCATTGGCTTTTTTGGCTGCTGCCATAGACTGTTGGCTTACGTTTAAGTAACTGTCCACTAGAACTCTTTAAGATTCCTCTCACAATTACTTGTTTTAAGCCAAGTTTCACCTACTCTGCACCTATACAGTTGGTTTTTCTTGCCTAAGTGTAAAACCTTAGTTTTATCTACGTTGAATTTCATTTTGTTAAATAGGGCCCAGTGTTCAAGTCTGTCAAGATCTTTTTGGATCTTGAACTGGTCTTGTGGAGTGTTGGCTATTCCTGCCAGTTTAGTGTTGTCTGCAAATTTGCCCTTCAAGTCCCTCATTTAGATCATTTATGAAGATAATGAAGAGAATTTGGCCTAAAACAGAACCTTGGGGTGTGTTTACTTCCCTCCATGTGGAATTGTGGATGTGGTTCCATTAAGGGCTACAGGTTGAATATGATTTGTCAGCCAGTTACAAACCTGGCTAGTGGTAGTGCTGTGTATCCCACATTTTTCTAGCTTGCCAAGAAGTAAGTCGTGGTCTACTTTATTAACATGTTTTATTGAGATCTAAGTATACTACGTCCACAGCATTTCACTAATTTCTCCAGTCCATTTCTGGTGCTTTTCTATGACAAGAATCAGAGATGGTAAATGTTCCCATGAAAACAGTTTAAAAACAGTGTAAATCCATCCCAGAAGGGAACCCCCCCCCCCCCCAAGGACTCAGGCAGGGGTTTTCTACTGAATCAACCTTTCCCTCTCCTCCTTGGCCCAGGTTCCCTGAAGGATGGAATCCGGGTCCCTGAGGAGTAAAGTCCCGGCGTTCTTATCAGACCTGGGCAAGGCAACCTTGAGAGGCATCAGGAAATGCCCCCGATGCGGCACCTACAATGGCACTCGTGGGCTGAGCTGCAAAAACAAGACCTGTGGCACCGTCTTCCGCTACGGCTCCCGGAAGCCAGCTGGCGTTGATGCTGTCAAGATCATCACCGGCTCAGACCTCCAGGTCTACTCGGTGCGGCAGAGGGACAGGGGCCCTGAGTATCGGTGCTTCGTGGAGCTGGGTGTCTCGGAGACCACCGTCCAGACTGTGGATGGGACCATCCTCACCCAGCTCAGTTCTGGGCGCTGCTACCTCCCAGCGTGTCTGAAGGCGGCCACCCAAGGGGTGGTGGAAAACCAGTGCCAGCACCTGAAGCTTGCCGTGGGCTGCCAGGCAGAGGCCACCCCCTTGACCCTGAAAAGCTCCGTCTTGAACGCCATGCAGGCCTCGGCCCAGACCAAGCAGGCCCTCTGGGAGCTGGCCACCCAGCCCACGGGGCCCCTGGTCCAAAGGGTCACCAAGAACGTGCTGGTGGTCAAGGGCAAGGCCGGCCCAAAGCACAGCTTGGGCTATCTCCACATCACCTTTGCTCCCAGGTCTGCCCACAAGCACCCGGCGGGGCCCCGCTTTTTCTGCCCCTGCCAGTCCTTGAGGGCCAGCAAGGCCGGCCCTGCCACCGAGGAGGGCAGCCAGAAGTGCATCCATTTCTTCGCCTGCCTCTGTGCCTTTGCCAGCGACGAGGCTTTAGCCCAGGAGTTTGTGGATTTCCTCAGTGATGAGTCTGGTGGTAGGTATGCACGGAGGACTGGACAGCCCCTGGGTGGGGAGGGGGGGAGGAGACCCTACGGCCCCTTCAGCCGCCTGAGCTTCAGCACTGTTCACGGACAAGAGACGTGGGCGGGCGGGCCTGGCTTTTGGTGGGCAGCCGAGTCAAAGGTTGCTGGCACAGAGGCCCTCCCTGGCTGTCATGCTGCAGCCGGTCGCCGGGCTCTTCCAAGAAACGGGGAGGCTTCTGGGCAGCCGTTTTCCTTTCCCAACTGCAGGTTTGAAGTCCCCGGCGAGAGCTCTGCCTGCTTGCCAGCCGGACTCCCCTCTGCCCTCGGGAGACCCTGCGGCCTCCAAAGCGAAGCGCAAGAAGAAGGACGAAGGGCTGGGTGAGGAGCTCCAGCGTTGCCTCGTGTTCTGGGTGGATCCGGGTTCCACACTCGGAAAGAGGCTGGGAGAAGTCAAAATGTGCGTTCTGACGGTGTTCCATTTGGCCTTTTAGGCTTGCAAGCCAGCGGCCCCCTCTTGTCTCAAGATCTGGCAAACAACTCCTTGCAGAAAAATGGGCTGAAGAAGGCGGCCGTTGCATCACTGAAAAGGCAAAGTGAGTCCATTCCCATCCAGCCCACAAGCCTCCCCACCCCCCGCCCAGGCTTAGGCAAGGCTCCTTGGAAGGCCGTTCAGGGCCCTTCGCTTGGCTGAGGCAAGGGAGACTGTCAGTTGTGAACTTAAACATGAACCGGGAAGAAACGGCAGCTTCATTCCGCTTTAAAACGTCCACGGCAAAGGACAGAAGCCAGAGTGAAGCGTGTTCTTAGAGCCTGTCTCCACAATGTTTTTAGTAAAATAGACTTCTGCGTCTTGGGGGCTGCGTAGGATGCAAGGGGGTACAATGCAACCCACCCACCTACGTTGGGGACCCTGGAAGAGAAGAGAAGAGAAGAGAGTCAGGGGCTGGTTTTTTTCATGTAGTCTTTAGCTATCTGGAAATGCAGCCCTCCGATTCCTGGAAGAGGCTTTGACCCCTCGGCCTAGAACGAGATCTGGCCAAGTCAGTCTGGCAGACCCCAGGAATCGGATGAATCTGATCCCGTAGTGCCTCTTGGTGGTTAGAAGACTTTGGGGTGCCACCTAGGGGCCGTGGTGAAAGTGCTGGGTTAGAAGCCCAAGAGGCCCGAGTTCGAGTCCTGCCTTACGCACATAATCTGTCTGGGTGGCTTTGCGCCAGCGCATCTCACAGGGTGGCGATTGTGAGGAACATAAGAGGCAGGACCACTGAAGGGACGCTGCCTTCGGTTGGGATAAAAACCTACTCAATCAATCCTTAAAATGCAAAATGTAGGAGGGCTTTTGGGGGGGGGCTTTCTGCCCTCCCTTGCAAGTGGCTGTTTCTTGGCACCAGGATGCCGCCGGAGGGGCCGGAAGGGGGAGGGAGCGAGGATTGCAGCCGTTCTTGCCTTCCGTTTGCTTAGCTGGCATTCAGGTGCTGGAGGAGTCGCAGGTGGCCTTGTCCTTCCTGGAGTGGCTGGCCAGCGTCACGGAGAGGGTCCACCAAGCCATGCACTACCAGTTTGACGGTGAGTCCTTCCTGCCAGTCACCCCTGCCTCTCCCGGCCTCCGTCGGGACCAGCCCTGCCCTTTGAACCTTCCAAAAAGTGCTCCCTCGGGCTCCCCCCTCCCCCAGGGGGCACATGGGAAGCTTGGGCTGTGGGGTTTTAACAGTTTAATTGTAGGGGGATGCTGTTTTACTTCTGGGTGTGAGTGTCTCAGTTTGAGTCAAGATGGGCGGCTATATAAACATTTTCAATAAGTTCATTAAATACATTTTTGGTGGGAGAGCGTGGGTGGGAATCCTAAGAAAAGCCCATGACTCAAAGGCAATTCCTGGCGACTGAGGGGCACTTTGGGGTCCCCCTGGCTCAGGGCAGTGAGCCCCACCCCATTTGCACCCATTTGCACCCCTCACTGCCTACAGTCACACCCTGCAGCGTAAACCTTGAAAGCCAAGGTGGGGAGGAATTGCACCGTGGCCCAGGGTTTCGGCTCTGCTCTTTTGCCCGCTGCTCTCCTTCCTGCGTTGGCTTTTCTTTCCCCTTCAGGCCAGAGGGGACCTTTTCCCAGACAGGGGCGGGTGGGGGGCTCAGGGCGGCTGCCCCTTGTTTCCCAGGAGCAGGAAGAATGGTGGCAGTCAGGCCTTGGGCGTCTCGGCCTCTTCTCGGTGGAGAAGGTTCTTGCACTGCCTTTCCCAGGCTGGTGGCCCACTGGTGCTTTGGGCCTAGAGTGACCAGCCCAGCAGAGATTTGGGGAGTCCAAAAGTTCTGGGAGGTTTTGTTGGCCCCTCCAGGTAGACCAGACTGGGAAATCTCTGCCATGTGGATTGGTACTACTATAAAGCTGTAATGGAGGAAACTCTCTTTATCCCCGTGAGACATTTTCTCAGGCCCCTCTTCTCTGACCGCTTTGTGGTCTGTTTACGCTGTTTGTCACTAGGGCTCCTTCAAAACACACAAGCTCCCCCCCCCCCCCCCCCCGGCCTTCATCCCAGAGTCCTCCGCTCTTTGTTGTTGCTCTTTCTGTTTCTGTTCTGTCTGAATCCTGAGACTTTCCAGCCCCGGTTTCTGAGATGCCCTCAGTCGCCAGAGGCTCCTCCTGTGTTTGCGTGTTTCCCTCAGGCAAGCCGGAGCCCCTCGTCTTCCACATCCCGCAGGCCTTCTTCGAGGCCCTCCAGCAGCGGATCGGCCTCGGGAGCGTCAAGATGCGACTTCCCAACTCAACAACAGGTGCTGGTCTTCAGGGCGTTCTCCCCTCGCTTCCCCTCCTCCTGGGCCCCGGCCCCATGGCTCAGGACACCCCCCCCACACACACACACACCCCTCCTGGGGCTGGACACAGACTCCGCCAGCCAAAGTTCTCTGCCTGTGGCCGCCCCTCTGCTTTGCGGCTGGTGGGATTTGTGCAGAGGCCGTGAAGCAATTGAAGCCTCTGCCTCTGTTCCCTTGCCCTTCCCTGAGCCCAACCGCTGGGCAGGGAGCCTCCTGCCAAGGCGAGGCTGCGATTGGCTCAGCCCATGGAGTGGGTGGGCAGCTGCCTTCCTTGCTTGACCGACACAGAGCAGGGGTGCTGGGCACCCTCAGTGGAGCTGTCTCTTCTGGGCAGCCCCATCCCCCAAGAGCTCTGGGGATGGTGTGCCACAGATGATGGCGCTCGTTTGAACCCTTGTCCCCCCATGGCTGGCTTTAAGACAGTTGTGTGTTGGCTGGCCACTGCTTGGGGCTGATGGAAGAGGCTACTTGGCTGGCGGGAAGGAAGTCCCAGGGGGCAATGGTTGCTGAAAGGGCCCAGGCCTGGGCTGCAGATGGCAGGGTGTGGGGGCTCTCTTCCAAGGCCTTCCCCCCGCCCTTACTTCCTATCTTACGAAGGTACAAGCAGAGCTAGTCTTAGTTGCTGCGGCTGCCACTGCTTCTGACTGACGTTCTCCTGGACGTCTCAGCTTCAGGCTCTCCTTCCCTCCTGAGGATCCTGACTGGCCAACATGAGCAGGACAGAAAGGGGATGCTGGAGTCTCCTCCTCATGCAGCATGGGCCAGAGGCAGCCTTTCGCCAAAGGAAAGGGGGTGGGGAGGCTACCTATTGCAACACCTTCCTTCCACACCTTCCCTTCCCTTCCCTTCCCTTCCCTTCCCTTCCCTTCCCTTCCCTTCCCTTCCCTTCCCTTCCCTTCCCTTCCCTTCCCTTTCCTTTCCTGCAAAAGAGTGGTCCGTTTTGCTTGATACGTCTTGTCTGATTTGGGTGCAACTTTATGATGACTAGACAGGTATTTCTATTTGGGCTGTTCCGTATGCCTTTGACCTGCTTTTATTTAATATGTATTATTGTTGTTACTGTGGTTTTAATCTTACTAGCACAAAATGCCCAGAAACCTATAAATGATGATACCTCACCAATCAATTTTTTGTTTCCAGCTTTTGTCCGCAAAGATGCCTTACCGCTGGGTACCTTTTCTAAGTATACGTGGCACATCACCAACATCTTGCAGGTCAAGCAGATCTTTGACACCGTTGAGGTGAGTCCCGCTTCCCCTTCCGCCTTCTGGCTTGCAAGCTGTCCGTCTCCGAGCAGAGGGAGGGGAATCTGTCGTGTTTGTTGAGGGAAGAGCAATGGAAGGAAGCCTCTCCAGCCACCTCCAGTTGGGGAGGGGCTCTCTGGGGATTTCTGCTCATCTCATCTCTCTTTCCAGATGCCTCTAGAAATAACGCGCAGCTTCATCCAGAACCGGGATGGGACCTATGAGCCTTTCAAGTGCCCCAAAGTGGAGGTGGAGAGCATTGCCGAGACCTACGGACGCCTGGAGAAGCAGCCTGTCCTTCGCCCGCTGGAACTGAAAACTTTCTTGAAAGTTGGTAAGTGTGCCCACAGTTGACTTCCCCTTGTGTGACCTGGGAAGTGGCTCCTCTCATTTTCCTCCTCTCAGGCAACACTTCCCCGGATCAAAAGGAACCAACGCCTTTCATCATTGAGTGGATCCCAGACATCCTCCCCCAGTCCAAAATTGGCGAACTGAGGATCAAATTTGAGTACGGCCACTACAGGAACGGCCACCCAGCCGACTACCAGGAGCAGCGCCCTTCCCTGGAGATCATCACCTTCCCTTGAGCTCCTCTTTGCATGCGCAGCCACACAGGCTGGCCGGCCTTTCCTGCTCCCTACCGGCCACTGACCGGAAGAGCGGCCATTTCGTGTGACCGTGCCACCCACCCACGTTCTGTCCTCAAGGAGCTTCTCTTGCAAACAGCCACCTCCCAGCCATGCCAGATAGTGGAATTGGCCCTCCCCAAGTGCCCAGGTCGGCTGGCGGCTCCCACAAACCCAGAGCACTTCCGCTGTCTTCTGCACTGCGTTCTTCCCAGAGGCGGCTGTCATCCCAGCGGCTCAAAGGGCTGGGGGCTGGATGCTACAATCTCTTTACGGGCATATTTTACAGTATATTTTTAAAATAAATTAAATTAAGGCCATGGCAATGTTGCGAGATTACTCCTGCATATAAAAGAAAGTGAATCCATTCCCTTGGCAGCTGCTAGAAGTTCAACAGGTGATGCCACGAGTATGTTCTCCAATGACCGGTAAGGCTCCACACCACGCTACCTTGGAGGCCACCACCCTCAGCCCCTCAAACAACAGCCCCCATATAACAGAGAGCGTCCACTGGGTAGGAGCATTCTCACAGGGTCCCAAGTCCAGCCCACCTGGCTAGGCGACTCCCCAAGGCAAACTAGCCCACAAGACCAAGGCAAGGCGCAGGGCACGAGTCAAAGCCGGGCAAGGGTAAGCCAAAACAAACAGCCGTTCCTGGCAGGGACTAACTCCCCACAGCTTCTCCTTAAGTCAGTCCACTCCAGGTGGTCCTTGTGGCAGGAGGAGGCGACCTTCTCCCCAGGAGCCACGCAGCCCTTCTCTGGGCTTGCCTACGCTCCACTCTCCGTGCCTTGGATGGACTGGGGGGGGGGGGAGGCAGCTGTTCCTCATCAGAGGGGCTCTACTGCCTCTTCGCAGCCGATTCTCCCCTGGGTCTGTGAGGGCAGGCAGCTGTCCGTCTGGTCGACCACCTCCCCCAATGCCTGAGGGGCCTGGGACAGCATCGTCCTCGGCCCCTGGCCTCTCCAAACACGCCAAGGGAGACGTGCCATGCCCATCAGACAGTCCTGGTAACAACTCCTCCTCCTCTGAACCGGGCTCCGATGGGGCCATGATAGGCAGGAAGGGCTGTAGGAGGTCGGAGATGCCCTGTGCCTTTTTTCTATCGGGACATCCAGAACTCAAGGCGAGGAGCCGTTGGCGGGAACCTTCCTGGTGTCTGTCTGGAGAGACTGCAGTGAGAAGCGTCTAGCTGGGGTAGACTTCTCCATCACATGGATGAGGAGCTTCTGCCTTTTTTCCAACTTTGCTGCAGTCCAGATATTTCACTGGTGGTGCCTGCAGCTGCTTTCACTAACTTTCTAGCTTGCTGTGGAGATGCACATTTGCTCCGGGCGAGTGAAATTGCTTCAGTTTGCTTAGAATAAATGGGGAAAGCTGGCTCTGCCTTTCATGGATTCCCAACCGGGAGGGAGAAGCCCAGTTCCTTGCAGTCACCAATCTCTGCTGAAAGGGCAGCACAGGGGATCAAAAGCCACACACAACTTCCAGGATCTTTTAACCAAGATCCATACGTGCCTTTTTTGTTGCTTATGCTAACAACTATATACAAGTATATTCATGCACATCCAGGATGGGACAAAGTAGAAATTTAAATAAATATAAGCTAAGATGAAGATGGGCTTCAGTTGTGAGCAAGTGTTTTGAAATGTCTTAATGGAACATTTTCAGTATAAGGCACAAACAGACCCAAGGATCTCTTTCCCCTGAAACGGGCTCTCTGCTTGCTGGGTCAGTCTCTCAGTTCCCCCTTCCTCCAGAGGAGGGGAGCCAGTGTGCAGCCAGCAGCGGCCTCCCATTTTCCCTCCTCTGCTCAACTGCCCAGCAAGTGGTGCTCTAAGCCACCTTTTCAAGCCGAGTCGCAGCGGCTGTCCTTCAGCTCCTTGTGGGGCCGAAGCCAGGAAAGGATGGCCAGGGTGGGTGGGAGGGCAGAGGGGGGATCTGAGGGAATGAAGAGGAAAATAATGCCAACTCCCATTCCCTGACATTCTGAAAAAACGAGAAAAGGCTCCAGAATGCTTATCTCGGGCCCTGTAAAGGGGAGGCTTGCCTGGCACAAAGGACACTGCCCAAATTATGCCACCAGTTTAATGTTTGTACTGTTGAGGTAACCTGACAAATGCAAAAAGGGGACCGTGAATTTCTGAAATCTGGATTGCCTGCCAGATTAGGTGTTTCTTTCCCCACATCCAGCCGTGGTAGAGAAAACTCTCATGAAATAACATCACGTACATGTTATCCTTTCACAGCCGATTTTTCATAAATGAAGGCTCATCCCCTGCTGTCCATTAATCTTCATTAAGCATTTCTTTAAAAATTCCCTTGGGCAAAACTATCTCCAAAAGTCCTTCAGCTAGGATATTCCACCCCATCTGACTAAAAGCTGAAGGGAAAATATTTCTAATAAAATCTGACACCAAGAAACAGCTGAGCATCTGGGTCCAAGAAAGACTGAAGAGGGAATTGCTGTTCCTTCTGACCAAGAGACGAGGTGACTATTGCTTTCCAAACTAAAATTGCAGCTCTTTCTAAGAGATGTGTAGTCATATTGACGGAAGGTTTAATTCACGGCTAAGAAAAACCTTTGCGCAACTTCAGGTTGTGCGCCAGTTGCGGCCTTTCTTCACTCAGGACCCTGGTCATCTTGGCTGGACTGGTGCTCTACATGGGGCTACCCTTGAAGAGCCTCCGGAGGCCACAGCAGGTGCAGAGTGCGGCAGGGCAGGCAGTTCTTGGGGTCCCAAGAGTGGCCCCTGCAACACCACTGCTCCACGAGCTGCCCTGGCTGCTGGTGTGGTTCAAGGTGTTGGCAATCACCTCTCAAGCCCTGCATGGCCTGGGTCCAAGCTACTTGAGGGAACGTCTCACTCTGGTGGGATTGGCCTGTCCCACATGCGCCAGCAATGCGAGCCCCGTTGGCCAGGGAGTTACGACTGTCAGGGTCTTCTCTGCCCCCCAGAGTGAGGTTGGCTCCCACTTTCCTGACCTTCTGCAAGAGCTTAAAGACCTGGCTCTGGCAGTTGGCCTGGGGCTTCAACGGGGGGCATCACTTTGGAGGTGATTGATAGATTAACAGCAGATCCCCTTCACCCTCCATCTTTTTAGCTAGGTTGATTTTTATAGTATTGGTATTTATATTATTAGGGGGCACAATGGCTCAGTGGTTAAAGATGGTGAGATTGTCAGCTGGAGAGCTGACAGCCTGGGTTGGAGACCCAAGCTCTGGGCAGGGGGTGGGTGAGTGCCCTTACTTGCCCAGCTCCTGCCCACCTAGCAGTTCAAAAGCCTACAAATGCAAGTAGATAAATAGGTATCACTTATTCAGGTGTGTCATGCTGGCTACATGCCCACGGAAATTGTCTTCGGGCAATCTGACTCCCTCGGCCAAGAAACCGAGATGAGCCCCGTGCCCTAGAGCCGGACATGACTTACAGGGAACCCTTTATTAGGCTTTATATAGTTTTATGCTTTTACATTGTAAGCCTCCCAGAGTTACCCTGTGGTAAATTTAATAAATAAATTAATTTAACAAATAATAAATAAATAAAGGCCCCAACATCTGTTGAGAGATAAGCTCTGCCCAGGATGGCCCTTTCAAGAAACTATTGACTTCAAACCCAAAGAAAGTCCAGAGTGGTATAGGAACTCCTGCCAGGGCAGGAGGGGGTCAGACTAGAAGTCCTCCAAGGTCCCTTCCAACCCTATTATTCTATGTTCTAATTCTCCCCTCCCAAGGTGGAAACGCAAGGGGATCTGCTTGCTCAGGTCGATCCTACAACTGGATTGAGGAAGGGCAAGAGGGGGGGGAAGGAAACTGCCAATAGGATGGGAGCAACAGAAAATAGTAATTTCCAAATCCTGGGAAATAATATTTCCGTTCCGTTCCGTCCTGGTGGGATCCATCTCAGGTATCCGGTTCTGATGCAGAGAAGCGCAGGGCAGATGACCGGGGGCCTCTGGAGCCACAGCGGATGAGGGGAAAGCGAGGCCCCGCCTGGTCTCGGAGAAAGACAATCTCAGGCAGGACAGATTCCAACACCTGAACAGAGACCTTTCCGCCACCCTCGCAAAATTGAGGAATAATGCCTTTAATTACAGGAAGACAGATTCCAGGGAAAGGCTAAGGGAAGACGTGGCCAGGAAAGCTACCGTCTCTTCAGGATGCTTTAACGGGGATTGCAGTCTGTGCGCAGGTAATGGCCCCGGATGGCCCAAAAGGCCCCGGGCGTCCCTTCCGCTCGGGGATTCTCTGACTCAAGGAAGCCTCTGCGCCACAAGGAACAAAGCGAGGCCGCACTTGCTTAGCTTTAACGTGGAGGTGGAAAAGGGATGCTCTCAGGAAAGAAAGACGTGGCCCTCCAGAGCTGGCAAATGCTGAGGGAGCTTGTTTCTGCCACGGCTGGTGGTCGGGGCCACCCACTTCCTCCTTTGTGTGAGGCCACCTTAAAAGCTGTGGAATTTTCAGCATTAAGCTGAAAGGGCTGTTTTAATCATTGGTTGCAAGCTCCAAGACAACAAGCCGGTCCTGCTGCCTACCCCCAAATATTAAATGGGTCAATCTGACAGGTCAACCCTTCAAGGTTATCCATCATCCAATTAAACCCGGAGATAAAAAGATAAGGCACTCTGCAATTGTGTAAGCGTGCTGCCTTTCTGCTCAGGTAATCAAGTTTGTTTAGACCCAGAGCTATAAATAAAAAATGTATATAGAAGTGGAGGCTATAGGTTGATTAACTATTCCACAATGGTAAATATACAGTATGTCCCAATAGGTTTCTAAAAGCCTCCACCAAGGCTTGGTTGCTGAATTCCTTGGGAAAGTGTGAGAAACAGCCCAATGTTTTGCATCAGTTAAAAATATTACTCAGTTTTTCCTTGAGTAGGGTATGATGCAACACCCTTTATGGTCAAAAGGAAGGAAATGAGTTAAACAAAAGCAAAAAATTTTTTGCAATGGCTGTGATATCACAAGATGGTTCCAGGAGAACTTCCTCTGTCATTTACTGTTTCGATATCTGGAATCTGCTTTCCTGTAACTGCAATCTGTTTCAAGGACCTTCTTCGGGCCTTGCTGGTTTCAATTGTGCAAAAGAAATTAATGCAATCTATACCATTTGTTAATCCATCACAGGAAAAAGTATAAGCGTGCATGGAGAAAACCAGGCGCAGCCTGAAGCGGGAGGAGAAAATTAAATAAAACGATGCATTAAGTAATTGGGACATTCCTTCAAGGGCATTTCGCAGGTTAACCTGTTTTAATCTCTTTGGATTGGACCACAGGGAGAGATTTCATCCTCTGTTTACAGCTATTCCTTTAACTTGTGCAGAACAGGTAAGAGCAGCAAGAAGGATTAAAACCAGTCTTTGGGTTGGCCAATCCATTGCAGCCTGGAGGAGTTCTGGAGGAGTCAGCCCACCAGTTCTAGTCTGCACTTTTTCAACCTTAGCAACTACAAGATGTCTGGACTTCCACTCCCAGAATTCCCCAGACAACATCCTGGCTGAGGAATTCTGGGATTAAAAGTTCACACATCTTAAATCATGCTGGCTGGGGGATTCTAACATCGCCAAGACTGAGAAACGCTGCTTGCTCTAAGCCAACACCCACCCCTCCCCTTCTTCTTTCTCCCCTTCCCCAATAGGAAGTTAACATTCTACAGCTTGGGGAGGGGCAGGGAAGGGGGAAAGTGATGTCGTTTGTGCAATGATGTCACAATGCAGGTAAAAGCACCCTGTTTTTATTGAAGGCCCACGATTCTTCCTTTCCACTAGCTCTCCACCTCTGCTTCTCCTTTCTTGCCTGACGGTGGCTCAGGTGGCGCACCGAGTGTCATTCTCCAGTGTGCAAGTAACTTTTTGGAGCGCTCCAGTGTAACCTACTACTAATGTAAAAACGGCTAAGTAACTGACTAACAAATAAATAAAGTAACCTGCCATAAATCGCCCCCAGCAAATGGGGCTGCAGCTCACTGAGCAGGAGGTGAAGGAGCCCCCTCTGCAATGTGCATCATCCGAAGACCCTGAGCTTCCATCCCCCCAATGGAAAGGAGGCCTCTTTGCTCTCTCGGCTTTCCCCAGCATCCTCTTAAACTTGCCAATAATACTAAAGGAATCCTGATGAAAAAAGTCCTGATACTGAAGCTCTGTATCTTCATGGGGGGTTTCCCCCCCCCCCCCCCAGTTCACCTTATACCGCCTCAGCTGCTAGCCTTGCCTCTTCGCTCCTCCTTGAAGGCCCAATTTAAGAAGCACATCCTGACTGAACCAGAGCAGGCCAACGGCATCAAGCGCTCCTAGCACCGTGGTCAGGACAGATGGTTGTGGGTGAAAGTAGGGAAAAGGTACAGCAGCCCTTTGAGCTGCAGGAGAGCAAAAGACAAGAGACCCTCTCTGAAATCAGAAGATCTCCAGAGCTTCATGTTGGCAAAGTCCAACTCGTTCCAAGATGGAAGGAAGTGAACTGGCTTCAACAGGCACAACAACAGGAGAACCAAAGTGCTGTTTTTACGGTTTTGCTTTCCAAGATCAAAACTGCTCAGTTTTTCAGCCTTCCAGTTCCAGGGCCCACTTTACATACCGGCCTGGGAAGAGAAGTCAGAAAGGGCCTGGCTTCACTTAAGCACATTACATGACTAGATGATATTGTTCCTCCCTTGTAAATTTGCAGAGGAGACTTCATTTTAAGCATCTGTTACTCGATACTCAAATTCTGCGTATTGGAAACTTTGCCCAAGGAGGTAAAACTGAAGCTTCGGGGCCTTTTTAGAGTGAAGGCAAGCAAAGACAGATGGGATAGAGTCATGCATAGATTGAAAGATCTCCTCTCAAATAAGTTTTTCTCCCTTTCCTAGGAAGTTAAAATCCAGGGTCATAGATTCATACATTTGGGAAGCACAGTGCAGGCTCCACTGAGCATCTCAGATGAACATCCAGCCTGGATGAAGAGGGGAAATGGATCATTTCTTGGGTCCCTGACTGAGAGCTTGAACAATCGGGAGCGGTCGCTGAGAACCTCGCCTGGCACTGGCAGGACGATGACAAAGTGGCGTCTGTTGAGAGGAGATAGCATTGCTCAGAAAAGGGCCTGAAAACCTGAAGACCCTCTGGCCCATTCATCTTGGAGAAGAGGACAGGAAGCCACGAGCATTTTTTGCAGGGCTAAGTCCACCATGGATTCCGTCTCCTGGGAAGATGATCTCCAAGGGTCCTTTCAACCCTTACATTATATGATCCTGGTTACTTTGTGGGTGTCTAGCAAGACCAGCCGGTCCACATGCCAAACCTTAAGCCTTCATCGGGTGCCCATCCAGACAAGGCCCGCCAGATGGGAGAACAATGTGGAAGATTCCCTTAGGGCCAAACAAATTTTCTATTTTTGGTTTTTGAATGTTGCAGCTTTTCAGTCGCCTTATTTTATGACATTGAATCATATTTTGCTGCTTCTTTCTTTTTATCCTAAGAACAGCAGTAACTGTGAGAAGGGTCTAGGAGTCCTGGTGGACAACTACTTAAGTGTGAGCCAGCAATGTGTTGCCACTGCCATAAAAGCCAATGCGGCCCTGTTGCTGCATTAGCAGATGGACAGTAGTATCAAGATCACATGAAGTGTTCAAGTGGCTTTATAAGGCCTTGGTAAGACCATGCTTGGAATCCTGCATCCAGTTTTGATTACCATGATACAAAAAAGATGTTGAGTCTCTAGAAAGAGTGCAGAGAAGAAGAACAAAGATGATTGAGGGGCTGATGAACAGTCACAGAGAAGAGGGGGTCGACCTAGTCGCCAAAGCACCTGAAGGCAGGACAAGAAGTAATGGATGAAACTAATCAAGGAGAGAAGCAGCCTGGAATTAAGGAGAAATTCCTGACAGTTTGAACAATCAATCAGTGGAATGACTTGCCTCCAGAAGTCGTAGGTGCTTCATCACTAGAGGTTTTCAAGAAGAGATTGGACAACCATTTGTCCAGAATGGTATAGGGTCTCCTGCCTAAGCAGTGGGTTGGACTAGAAGACCTCCAAGGTCCCTTCCAGCTCTGTTATTTTGTATTCTGTATTTGTATTATTCCCTTTTCTGTTTGCTTTTTTTTCAGAAAAAAATGCTGGAGAGGGTGGAGTGGGAGTGGGGGAGAAGAAAGAAAACCTTGTATAAGAAGAGAGCCCATGTGCAGAACGAAGAAGCTGAAGCGTGACCATCTGATTGGGACACGCCTGCCGAATGGCCCCAGACTGGGAACGGCTAGATTAGGGTGAGTTGATGAACTCAGAGATTGTGTACTAGGAGAGCCTTAGTCAATCAGGGCAGAAATCAGGAGGGCGATAGTACCTTCTCCAACCAACAAATTCAAATGTGTTAAAGTTGCCATTAGATTCCTCCTGATGTTCAGAGCGAAATAATGTTTTTCAGTTAGGAAGAATCAGCTGGTTTTTGCACCCACCTCAACCCTGAGATCACATTTTCTTGTGATCACAAAACTGTTGAGTCACCCGTCTGGAATTCCCTTGAAACGTGACTCTCTGGCTGCCTGCATTGGCTTCCTCCAGCTTCCTTTGAAGTTGGCTAAGGGCAGGGGAAGCAGAGTTTCCAGAGCAGAGTTTCCCAACTTGGCAACTTTAAAATGTGTGGTTTTCAACTCTCAGGCCTTGCGGCCAGCAGGCCAATCTTAAAGTTGCCAACTTTGAGTAACTTTGAGGTTTAAGGTAGTTTGTGCATCTCGGGCCCCAATCATTTAGAATCATAGACTCGCAGGGCTGGAAGGGTCCTTGGAGGTCTTCCAGCCCAACCCCCTGCTCAAGGCAGGGGACCTTATGACATCCTGGACAAATGTTGTCCAGTATTTTCTTGAAAACCTCCAGGGATGGAGCACCCACAACGCCGGGAGGCAAGCCATTCCACTGATTAATTGTTCCCACTGTCAGGAAATTACTCCTTAATTCTAGGTTGGATCTCTGTTTAATAATCTTCTGCATGTTATTTTTTGTCCTGCCCTCAGGTGCTTTGGAGAGTAAGATGATCCCTTCTTCTCTGTGACAGCCCCTCAAATATTGGAAGAGAGCTGTCATGTCACCCCTAATCCTTCTCTTTAGGCTAAGCACGCCTAGTTCCCTTAACCATTAATCCTGTGGTTTACACTCCGGGCCCTTTATCATCCTTCTTGTCCTTCTCTGCACAATTTCTGGGGCTGCAGCATCTCTTTAATAGCATGTTTTAATTCTCCTCTGCCTTATATTTCCGCAATGGCTCTTTCAGTTGGCTCAGCAGAGGAGCTGTCAGTAACAACATGTCCTTGGCGAGGCCAGGCCTTGTGCCTGAGTTGACCTCCTCCTAGCCCCACGCTTGGCCTCAAGCCAGTAGACTTCAGATGTGTTGGACTACACCTCCCATCCTACACCTCCAGGATGATGGTTGGAACAATGGAGCTGCCTGGCCCAGAGAGCATCCTAATTGAGAAGCCGATCTACCCTTCCCAGGTTGCTCTTCCACATGTGGCCAGCCAGAGGGAAGACGTGCGATGCTCCCTGCAGCTTCTCCTGTGAGGGCCCATGCCTGG
Source organism: Ptyas mucosa (assembly GCA_012654045.1). Classification (NCBI taxonomy): domain Eukaryota; kingdom Metazoa; phylum Chordata; class Lepidosauria; order Squamata; family Colubridae; genus Ptyas; species Ptyas mucosa. The sequence continues at coordinate 4,872,370 of WNWU01000075.1, forward strand.
GAAGGACCCATTCTGGGCTCCTCTCCCCATCATTTTGCCCAGCCCTGGTTCTTCTCTGCTGGCTCACAGGCTGAAGTTTCAGACTGAGTGTGGGGCAGGCGGGGGGGCAAAGGGAGGGGCCCCAGGGACGAGGAAGAAGCCACGGCCCATCCCCGCCCAGGGCATGGAGCGCCTCAGGCTGAGTTTTCCTGGGGATCAGACAGTGAGTCAGGCAGTTGCAATGATCAAAACAGAAACACAATGCAAGGCAGGCTGAAGCAAACCCCCCTCCCCCTCCCCTCCAAAAGAGGGTGCAGGCTGGGACAGGAGCCCGATGGCATCTTGGCAAAAAAAATCACAAGGAGGCACAAGGAGGGTCAGGCTGGGACACTCAAGGGAGATAACAGGAAACCGCTGAAACCAGCCCTTTGCGGGCAGGGGGAGCCGGGGGGGGGGGAGAAAGAGGCAGAGCGAGGACTCTTTGTGCTTGGGGCCAGTTCAGGACAAGTGTGTTTAACCTCCCGTCCTTCCACGGCTGGCCTTGCGGACTGAATGACCATGGCCAGGCTGCCATTCAGTGGCAGGAAATGGAGAAGCAGCAGCAGATGAGCCCCTCCCCTCCCCCCGGGCACGAATCTCCCCTGTCCAAAGGAGGCTGTGGCAGAGGGGCCCAGGGCGCCAGGGGTCTTCGGCCACCTCTTGCCCTTCCATGAGCCCCGCATAAGGATCAGCAGGGCTGGGGGGGCAGCCGATGGGATGGCAGAGAAGTCCAGGAGATGCAAAGAAGGCAAGATGCAATGCGTGGCATTTTCCGCCTGGGCCTCCTGGGTGGGCACTTGCGGTGTTTTTGCCATGCTGATCCTATTAGGGGTTCTTGCTTCAAGATGATGGAAGCCATCTTGCTAATTTTTAGTGGCTGTGGTAGTTTGGGATTCCAGGGGCTGCACACAAACACAGAGGCCCCGTATTGCCCATCCCAGCTTCAAGGGGCATCTGTGGGGTATGCAGTCAAAAAGAATCAAGATGGCAGCCGTGCCTCCGCCCCCCCCTTTTTTTTAACTTGCATCTTGATTGTGTTTGGCCTCCAGCCCTGGGGCAAAATTAGGCTCCAGTCCAATTGTGACTTTAGTGACCAGACTATGAAAATAGTGCTGGGGAATTCTGGGAATTGAAGTCCGTCCATCTTCAAACTGCCCAAGAGAATCCAGTCCAAGGACAAGCCTGGTTAGGGCTAGATTAACCTTGCTCAGTTTTCCAAGATCATCTGCGATGCTGCATCACCCTGAGGAAAAAACATCTGTCAGTTGTCCTCCAGACCAAACTCTTCTAAAAGTTCAGAGCAATCATCTCGCGGAAGAAGTCTCAGGCTTTGCCAAGCCAACTTCCAGGGTTCCCCTGTGGCAGACAGGGTGGGATCACCAGGCAAGAGCCATTCCACGAAAAGCATTTACGGGGGTCCCTCCTCATTTATGGGTTTCTACTGCCAGGGCTGGCACCAGCTCAGGTGGCTCCCCCGAAAGATGGGGTAGAACCATCCAAGTCCCCCAGCGGCTGTCGGCTTCAAGAGCCCCACAGAGCTTCATGTCTCCCTCCAGCCAGGGACCAAGAACATTGCTTGAGTCTCTCTGGCACCCCAGGCCCCCTTTCCCTCTCCAGCCGATTAAGGCAGCAGGAGCCCCAGCATGGAGGGGGATGAGGGACAATCTCACTCTCTTCCAACTTTAGATGGCCGCCCATCTTGCAAGTGACTTTGGCAGCACACAACACAGAGAGCAGCAGTTGTGCAAGTGGCCAAATCTTACATGTGAGGAGATGGCCTATTTCCTTTCAGGGATTACTCAATAGTAACATTAGTTGTGACGGTAGTAATGGTGGTAATCAGCAAGGCCCATTAATCCCAGAGGATTGTGGGAAAAGACGACGTCAGTATTCTCCTGAATGGAGGAGAACACCTCTGGTACGGCTAGGTGGAGCAAATGCATCTTGCTCTATGAGGACCCGGTTTGTGGGGGCAATAAGCTGACTTTGTATTGTATAAATATTCAAAAAGTATGAAGGCTATTGCTTAACACATTGTAAGCCGCCCTGAGTCTCCAGAGAAGGGCGGCATATAAATATAAATTAAAAAAAAAAGAGTGCCTTGATGGGGAGAGATGCTGGGGACCCCCAATCTCCTCTTGGGAAGCACCTGACATCCCCCCCCCAAGGAGCTCAGGAGCCCAGGGCCACTTCCTGGCTGCGTTCGTGCTGGCTCACCAGGGCAGGACAGCCACGTCATCAGTGGGCTGATCTTGTTGGAGGGACGTGGGTCAAGACTTATAAATAAATAAAGGCAGGAAACCAAAACTCGCTCGTGTGTCATTATCCCTTCAAAAGGAAACACCTTAGTGAATCATGGCTGGCTCAGTGCCTCACGGGTGCTCCTCTCAAAACAGAAAGGGAAAACAGCCGCACACCAGGCGATGAAAACAGATGCAATGCTGCTCCTGAGCACAACTGGCCAAACCAGCTGTCCCGGCTCCATAAATATTGACACCTGCCTGACAGGCGAGAGAGAAACACCATCTCTACTGAAGCCTGAAGCTGAGAACTCGGTTCCTTTGCTACAAGCTCCCTGGAAGCTCCAGGGCAACGGGCCAACTGTGCCCGTCTCTGCTCCTGCCAGGGAACAGGGCCGGGTCATCCAAGGAGCTGATGGAAGGTCATCGTAGCTTGACACTTGCTCCTGCCTGATCCCCGAGTTTGACATTTTAGGAAATTAAGTGCTTGCTTACGTGTCAGCTCCCCATTCCTTTATCCGTCAACTGTTAAAGCTTGTCCACAGACTCTGTCCTCGCTTCCTGCGGAGCCTGGTTGAAAAACTGGACACTCTGAGAACGGCTCTCCGCCCCCTCATGGAGTGGCCTTGTTTACCCAGACTCCTGGAGCAGAGCAAGGACGGTTCTGTATTGCGGTACCTTTTTGTTGATCATTTCACAAAGAAAGCAAAATAGAAATCATCCCACCAGCCAAGGATCCTGACAAAATGCAACCACCAATTAGTTCCTGCTCAGTTCAAGGGTGGGGGGGATGGGAGGGGAAAACCTTTCGGAAGGATATGTGTCCGTCTCCCCCACCTGGAGGCAAACCCACCACAGTAGCTGAAATGGTCAAGTACATCTTCCAGGCATTAAAATTATTTTGTGACCTAAACTGCTAACGGCTGTTTCAGACTTTTGGTTTTTCCAGACACCCGGGGGCGGGGGGGGGGGGATCTTCTGCAGACTTTACATCAGCTCACAGGGCAGGTACACACAGGTAGTATCACCTGGATTCACTTCCTGCCTGAGATTAAAGTCTCACCCCCCTTGAGGCCATCTCAGCTATGTGATTTTGGAATGTGACACATGGTTGCCACACAAACAGGCATCACAACAGTGCGACTCACTTCCGGAACATCTCTTGCTGCAAGCCTCACAGAGCAAGGGCTGCTGACTCCTTCCCTCCCAAGGCTGGTACAGCTTCAGAGGACGCTCAGGCATTCCCTCTTAATCTCACCCAATCCAGTCCTCTCTCTCTCTCTCTCTCTCCATAGTCGCAACTACGATCTCCATGCACTCCGGGTCTTGTCCTCAGTGGAACTATGCCTACAAAATAGAATAGAATAGAAAATAATAGAACAGAATAGAATTGGAATTGGAATTGGAATTGGAATGGGATGGGATGGGATGGGGTGGGGTGGGATAGAATAGAATAGAATAGAATAGAATAGAATTCTTTATTGGCCAAGTGTGGAGGGAAGCATGCAGTAGGACAACACAGTGTTCTGTCCTGGGCCCAGTACTCTTCTGTATCTCCATATATATATGATCTACATGAGGGGTAGAAGGGGAACTCATCAAATTTACTGACAACACCTAACTGGGGGGAATAGCCAACACCCCAGGAGATCGGCTCAAGATCCAGAACATATGAACACTGGACTCTAGCCAACAAAACGCAGTTCAATGGAGAGAAAAGTAAGATCCCACTCTTAATAATAATAATAATAATAATAATAATAATAATAATAATAATAATA